>JAHWFP010169267.1:4951-25206 GCA_023313725.1 Lithobius niger
CCGAAGACTTGTCAGATTGATCGACCACTCATGCCTGGCTCCTTTTTGGCTGCACGTAGAGTGGGAGAGTGCATTTTCAATGCGGGCACGAGGAGGGGAGAAGTGGTTTTCCGTTAGGCTTTCTTTAGGCTTTCCTTTTCCTTTTAGGAAAAGGTCTACGATATTATTATAAAGATATGTGCCAAATTTGTTTATGGCCAAGTACAAGGCTTTGAGTTCACTGTTAATTTTTACTTAATTTTATATTCATTTACTCATTTACTTGTTTATTGCTTTAACTTTTGATAAATTTATCCATTTTGTTATCAATTATGGATAACCACGTTGATAATGCTAAATAATTGTAATCAGTGCCACACGCACGGATCACGAATCAGTAGTTCGTGTGGTATTTTCTTGCACCATAATAATTTTTAAAGAGAATTCATTATAAAGATGTATCAAAAACACGTTTTATTACTACTATTCAGAATGAATTACACATTAGTAGTTATAAAACGCGCTTCACGCACGTTAGTAAATCACGTATATGAATGCTGATAAGAATGAAATTGTATCAAATTGCAATAACTGTAGTAAGCTAGCCAATTGGAACTGTTTACTTATAACAAAATAACAAGCACAAAATTTAGGAATAGAAATTGGTAAAAACTGGAAATTGTACAGTCACATTGTTAATCTCAGTATAAAGACAAGACGCGCAATTCCTACGTTGTAGAAGGTGAGATGTAGGGCGATCAAAAAAAAACAAAACAAGCATTATTTGAAGCATGGATTATGTCACAAATACTACATGAAAGCAATTATTACAGTTCGACCTCGACTGGATTAGTGCAACGTTTAAAAAAGGCATTAAAAGGCATATCGTGGCTGAGTTGTGAGAGAGCTCAGCCATGGTTGCTGGAGGTTTGCGGATCTGGTCGAACCCCTGGAAAGGGGACCTTGGCAAAGTCCCCGCCAGGACTGCCTGTCGGCCAGGGTAGTGTTTAGAGGCTACCATGCTTCTTCAGTGGCTATGGGAACTCTTCTGGTCAATTCTGGACAATTTTTCGGCCCCGACGGTGATCGGAGGTTTCCCGGATCATATCCCCGGGTTGGCACCTTCCTTTACCAGATATTTCTTCTTCTCTAAAAGTCTGGTAGTTCAAAATTGAGCCATGTTCAGCCATACAAGCATTAAGTTGCTTTGGCTGCTTTAAGGCTCAAAGAAATTATAAAAAAAAAACTAAAAACTTTTTTTTATTATATATATATATATATATATATATGAAAATATATATATATAAAACGAAGTGAAACTGCAAAATAAAATAATGAATTCAGTATGTGCACAACTCCTCGAGTATAGAATAATACAACAAAATTATTTATTACAATAAATCTCCACAATTAAAGAAGAAGGGCAGATAATAATTCGTTAAAAACGCCTGTAAGGCGAAACTCGCGTGGGAAAAGAAATCAAAATTACTTAGTGTCAAATATATTCAGTAACCTAGCAGAAAAGCTAAGAAACATAACGTATGCGATGAAAAACAAAATAAAGGTGTGAATATTGGGAAAATTACCAGACGCCAAGGTAAATTGTGCCGTGTGAAGGTTTTTAGTACTTAAGACGAATAGGACATTTTTAACATGCGAATTTTTAACATATTATTTAAAAGCTGTACGTTTCCATTTTAAGCATTGTACGTACAAACTTTTTCAGTTCGTTCTCAACTACAAACAAAGTTATTATTTTATTATTATTACAATTATTAAAATTTTTGCAATTTCAATGAATCAAATATACGGTTTGGTCAAAATACGTCGACTTAACAGCAGAACAATTCTAGAAATCATTGCGCTTTACGTTATCGCAACCTCGTAATGGCCTATCTTTATTTGCATGCTAAACTTTGACAGGCTCGTGAACAGATTTTCCAAGAAAAGCTTGTCATGACTGGATGATGAACTAGTCAGCATAATTATTAAATTCCTAGAATAGCTTCTGGCCAAACAAACATTTCTGAGTTTAGCGAACTTCCAACACGAGTCTTAGATAGCAAAGGTTTGGTCGAGAAAAGAAGAGTTGACAGGGGATCGTTCCTAAACTAACATAACTGCTGAGCGCTGCCGCCACTGCTCGTTAACGTTGTTCTTAAACGAACGGGTAATATTCCGATTCCTATAAAGTGTAACGTCACTGCTGAAGTATCGGATTCATCAGCTCTTATACCACACGCCGTGGCTGTTTGCTGTGACGTGCACATCACGTGACTGGGCTAGTCCAATCAGACGGCCAAACAGCCGTTGTTCTCGTTCGTCATTGGCTAACTCATGGTGACGTCACGGCAAACAGCCGTTGCGCATGGTTTAGAGCAAGTTTTTTTCCCGCCGAATCCACTGACAAAAGATGGCGTACCTGCAGTTTTTCTTCGCTACGGTTATTTACGTAAACATTAGAACAAACCAGCTGAAGTCCGGGTGGTGTTCAATGCACGCTTTGCAACGCTGGTTAGGCATGGTAGCTCAAGTGTGTGAACGTGTTCGACCGAATTTAAGTTTCTTCAAATTGTTGAGCACACTGGCTGACAACCGTTGATTTTCGTTCACTTCGCTCACTCAATCAGCGCATCCTGTGTGACTCAATCCCTCTGCCCCCCCACCACTACCAGGATAGATTAGTACGTAGTGGCGCTTTTCTAAAAAACGTGTTGAAAATAATACCTGCTTCGACGAACGGCACCAGAAGGCAGCACTTGTCAGGGTCTCGTAGGAAGCGAAATTTGAAATTTAAAATGGCCTCGTCGTTGCCATGGTAATCATGGCAATAGGGACAATACCTGCGGAAATAGATGGAATACTCGTGCGTTTGCAACATCCGAAGTTGAAGAACTTATTTTGTGTTCGATTCAAGCTGTGTATAGTTAATTACAGTAAATTACCACGACAGAAGCTTCAGCCTGAACGGCCGATGAGCACGCTTGTCGGACGTTCTCGGATCACAAAAGCCATGCATTATACTTAGCTCCACTCGTAACGACAAACCGTTTTAAAATAGAATGTTGAATTAAAAAAATATAAACTTGATCAACTAGGTTCTGGTCTTTCTTAAAATTATTTTAATGTTCTAATCTGAATGATATTTTAAGGTGATAAATTTTGTATTCTTATCATGATCAATTTGTTTTGCTCATCTCATTCTAATGAATTAACTGCAATTGGTTGTTTAAAATGAACTTTACTCGCCAATAATTTACTACAGTAAAACAAATGATTAATTTCAGTATTAAAAAAGCAAAGAGTAAATCTGGAAACTGTAGGGATCGACAGTTTTCACCTCTGCCCTAAAAAATACCTTGGAATAAAAACAAAAACCCGCCTAGTATAGTTCCATTACTAGAGCTGTGCCGTTGTAAGTACGAACGGTGGAGTCCACTCTGAGCCCACATTAGGGAGGGAAGGTGGAAAGCCAGCATGGTAATGGAAGCAGCACTACGCCTATACCTGCTCACCCTAATGTGGGGTCAGAGTTGGTTTCTCCCGTTCGTTTTTATCAGAGATAGAAGTGGGCCCCTTTTTCTTACCCATGACCTACCTGACTCACTCAAGCCCAGACCGACGACCGACTTGACCCACCTGATAAAGAACAAGATGTGACCCCCCCCCCGTCCGTGACCTATCGCTTTCAGGTTTTAGGCAGTGACTTTGTTACACTAAACCTTGGCAACAAAAATATTTTTGAAAGCGTAAGAACAATTTTTAAAAGCATGCTAGCAAGACTACTGAAGGGTCAAATAACGTACTTAACAATTATTAACGTGGGTTGGCGGGTGAACGGTCTTGACCCATGTGACCCACGATAAAAATGTGACCCATTTGGCCAACTGACCCATCGACTCATGGGTCAGTTCCAACTCTGGGTCTTATAACGGCACAGCTCTAGCATTCCTTTGCGTGTTGAAAATGTGGCGTATTGTGATTTAACATGGCACTCAGTAATGTGCTGTTTAGTGAATTTCTAAACCCCCGTAATCTGTGTAAAATCTGCAGACCAGATAATTTTTTTTTTAATCTACAGAAAATCTGGAAAATTAATGGAGCAATAATATATTGATTACAATTGCTCCATTTCTTCTACAGAATTTTCTTCAAAAAAAAAAACTGCAGTATTTTGCAGTATTTCCGCAGACTTTTTTAAGCTGGGGTGTTGTTAAATGTACACGTGGGAGTAGACAAACTGTCTTTTAAATGGGTCAAGCATTGCTATCTATATAAATGCTGCCAAGACAGGGTCACCATGTCAGCCCGGGACCGAAGGGGGCGGTCGCTTGCAGGTTCCCGTTGGGCAGCATAGTGTAAAGCAGCGACTTGTTGCTGTTTTGGTCACTACCGCGTAGCGAAAACAACACCAGCAGTTAAAAGACAAGCGGGAAAAACAACTGTTATCGTACTTTTTCCCTGTTAAGTTCACGTTATCAACTCGATGCTGTTTAAGTTGCAAGCAATGTGGTTATTAGTTATCTTTGATAACAATTTGTTATCTCTTCCGTATCACACATCACGTACACCTTATTTGATACTCTTTGGGTTAAGACGGCTGCCAGAGTTGAGACGAGTGGTCGTGGTGTTGAGGGACGGATGGATGGGAGGGGTGTGAAGGTCGAGAGAACAAAGTTTGAAAAGTTTGCCAACTATATTCAAACTTCGCGAAAATATGCATTGTTAGCAAAACAGAAAATGGAGTGCCCGATGTTTGCTAGTCCTTCTTTTGCGTTACGTCATCACAACCACTTATCTGTAGCCAGAATGGGGGTTGGTATATTCTGCAGCTCGATATCGAGAATCGGTAAACGTAACACGCTCTGTACACTGGTAGGCAATAAAATATCATAAAAGGCTTCAGCCTCCAGCGCTCCCCAGACCCCTCATGCCAGCTTTGCCGTCACCTTGCAAAGGACTTTTCGGGGTACGCCATCACTGTAATTGCATATTCCAACAGATGGGACCGTGACTCGCTTCGCTTAACGTCACCAGGAGCATATACCATGCGTGATGTAATTCTGCTTTAAATTTCATCGTACGTCACACGGTCGTCTGGGAGTAAAGTTGTGGGTTTCGTTTCCCAGCTCCACGCGAGTTGATTCAAAATCGCCAAAACCCTATTTTGCCAAAGCGTTGGTAAAAGTCATTCAACTTCCGGCACGCGTATGGACTGGCATTGAGCCAGGAGGCGTAACACAAGATTTCTACCACAGTCGACCTTGGGGCTTGTAGAAGCCATCCCCTTCGACGGAAAACGCGTAGTAGCCGTATGCCAGGACTAATCGAAGACCGAGTGACGTTTTTCGCAGCTATTTATTCTGTTAAAACCGATACAGCTTATTTTTAACGTGGGCCATAAAACAGTTAGATCCCGAACTTGATACGGACCAAGGCGGTAGTATTAACATAGATCACTCCGTCGACCCGTTCGGGGCTCTCCTTTATACTGCCCCTGACGTCACATAATAGCATGCCACAACACTGTCACGGGTCACGTGCCACGAACGGGTCAATCGAAGCTATACTCATCAGAGATGCGTGGTTTGAGAAGTCGCTTGAACCAGGCTTCATCGAACAAAATCAATTTCGCATCAATTAATTTGACGATACACCAACGAAAAAAAAAGAAAATGAATTAGGAACTAAAAAAAATAATCTCAAGTTTAATAAATCGAAAAAGACACGTTATAAAGTATCTAATTCAATCGGAATTGTACCTACTTTGTAAAATAAGGGTCATTTAGTTGATGACGACATGCATTGACGGAAAATATGATTTCTCATAACTGCCGTTTCTCCTAATTGCCTCATCTTGTTTGCTTTCTTAGATGTTACCTTGTCAGCATTCGCCGAAACACAACATCGTATGTACACTGGGGCACTTTTACCCCAAATGTCCTTTTTGTAACCCCAGATGCCCTCCTTTTTTTAACCCCAGATGCTCTGTTCTCTAACCCTTGCTTCCTATCTCAGGTGACAACAGAACGGACCTGGGGGAAAGCACAAAAGTAGCCAAAAAATGCATTTAGTTGCCCCGTTTCTTTAAGTGTGCTTCCCCCCCCCCCCCGTCCATTTTTTTTTAAGTGCGTACGTCACCACTCCCATTTCGTAACGGAACTAGTATAATTTCCCAGCAGGCCAAACCGCTTTATTCCCGTGTTCCCCCGATATTTCTCGAAGTTTCCAGAACGGACTAATAGATAAGGTAGGCGGTCGTCGAATTTTGCGAAAAATTACGAAACTCGTAAGCACTATAATGTGAATATTGCTCAACTGCCTATTGTCGGTTTAGACCACCTAGTTTGCATTAGAGGGGGAATGGTTTGAGCATGAAGGGGGGCGACGGGCTGCTTGAAACGTGATTAATAAAATTATCTAGTCAGCAAAATTAAAGATTAGATTGGAATTTACACTGATTAAGCTTCTTAGAAGTCTAACATGAATGTGTAGGAAACCCAAGAGGAATGTGTTTGGTGCCAAACGTGAAGAATTTCGAACAACGTCTATCTGATTCATGTGCACAGCAAACAAGCATATTAGCAAAATTAATTTAATTTTCGGTCACCTAAAGGGTATTTCTCAAGTTTTTCACTTCTGAATCGTATTTCCTCGAATGAATGCCCAGGCGCTTTTCAATGTCACAAAGTGAAAATCCCGGCATTAATTCGAAACCCGGCTCTTTTTTAAGGCCCCGAGCTTATTATGTTTGAGAACCAATCTCAACTAAACTTGCTAAGGTAGGCAGAAGTTCAGCTACTGATAATATTTGTAATAATAACGAATTTGGTATAATTCATTAAAAAATTATCGTGGATAGTGCATAGTTCAGTAGACCAACCACCAAACAACCTCTTTCAACATAAGCCCTTCTCCCGGAAGCTCAGTTCACAAAAGCATACTTGATCAAATACCGGCTTATCCGGTCAAAATCTGACCCATTTATTTTTAATAAACTACAAATTGTGTGACCATCAGACTTCAAAAAGCTGCTGAGGCACGTTTCGCTTTCCTGAAGCGGGGTTCCCACCAATCTGGAGAACTCAGAGAATTTAAACAACGTTTGAAAATCAGGGAAAACGCAGGGAGTTCTCCAATTTTCACACAAAAATCTAGAAAACTCAAGCAAATAACAAAGTCACAATTTTAGGCTACAACATTCTGTTAAGACATTGTGGTAAAATAAAACGTATCCGCGCATTTCTGTGTTAACACCAAGGAGTTC
The DNA here is from genome assembly GCA_023313725.1 of Lithobius niger. Lineage (NCBI taxonomy): Eukaryota > Metazoa > Arthropoda > Chilopoda > Lithobiomorpha > Lithobiidae > Lithobius > Lithobius niger. The sequence continues at coordinate 12,198 of JAHWFP010169267.1, forward strand.
ATTAAACTGGACTACTTTTCCAGAAATAAAACTTGTAAGGATACTGATAAGGAGTTCATTAAAGGGCAATTACATCCATTTTGACATGCATGCTTTACTTTTGGATCATTTACACAATAACTAAACACAAGAATTACGGCAAGAATACGTTACGTACGTCCGATACAACAATTTAATTATTGCATCACCAAAACACGACATGGAGACCGCCATTGTTTTGCTGGAACGCGCAGAAATTAATGCCGACTGATGTCACTCTTCGATTTCGACTCGCAGCCGATTGAGATAGCTCTATTGGGTGTGAGAGCTCGAGCGTCTGACGGCCTTAGCTGGCCAACAGTTGTAGTGGCCATCTAAGGCCGTCGGACGCTTGAGCTCTCACAGCCAATAGAGCTATCTCAATCGGCTGCGAGTCGAAATCGAAGAGTGACATCAGTCGGCATTAATTTCTGCGCGTTCCAGCAAAACAATGGCGGTCTCCATGTCGTGTTTTGGTGATGCAATAATTAAATTGTTGTATCGGACGTACGTAACGTATTCTTGCCGTAATTCTTGTGTTTAGTTATTGTGTAAATGATCCAAAAGTAAAGCATGCATGTCAAAATGGATGTAATTGCCCTTTAAGGAGTTCATTAAATTGGACTACTTTTCCACAAGTAAAACTGATAAAATGCGTGAAAAATTTCCTTCCTGAATTTTTGGTAAATAACCTGGAAATTAAGCTCAATTACTATGGAAAACCTGAAAAACTCGGGGAAAATATTTCAGTATTTTGGTGGGAACCGTGTGAAGTTAAACCTTCACAACAATTAAAACAAAATCTTAATTAGCTACTCATTATTTACATATTCCCATCTCGCTAAATGATTTGGACCTGAATGTCGTATCTCGACCAGGATGTGATGGAAATCCGTAGTAGTACTACGTTTGAACTGTGATGGCCAACTGGTTCCGGCTTATTACATAAAGTAGGATTTTCTTCGTTCAGTTTGAGCCATACAGTCCTTTCTTTCAATCCATTTTCCTCGAACAGGTTTTGTTCTACCGGTTTACAACAAGAGGGTCTCTTTACGGATCCCTTTCTGGGGAATCCCTTTCTGGCATGGGACGTGGTACAGCGTTGAACACCAAGTTCGTCACCCCCCCCCCCCCAAAACGCTGAGTTGCCCCCCCCCCCAACCCTACCATTTCGGCCCCTCCCTGGGTGGTTTCATCACAAGCTCACCTGCAATAAGCTCCCGCCGTAACAAACGCTCGCATTGCAAATATGAAGCTAATTCAGAAGTTCTTTCTACCTATCACTTCCTTCCTCTCCCGTACTTATTTACGCTCGTCCGAAAAATTTTAATGGTTCAAAGATTTAAAACCTAAACTTCATTAATAAATGTATGGTTATGTGTTTGTCCACGCTTCATCACAGGAAGTTTTTTTAATCACAATTTTGCGAATACTTATGGTTAAAAAATGCTGATTTCCGTTCGCTTGGCTCGCTCAATCAGCGCATCTCCCATACCATTGTAAAATTTCCCCCCCCCCCCCCGTGTCTTCTTGCCTGCAATGACAGTCTGGTGTCACCGAATTTCTGTAACAGGCACTGTGAAGAATGCCGATTTCCAGTTTGGCGTCGTCTCGCTTCGCTCAAGAAAGTTACTCATTGCTCTCACATATCGACTCGTAAGTCATATCCCCAAAACCTGTACATCTACACGTAGATGACTACGTGTTTTGACACTATTCCTTTATTAGTGTCATGCCATTCCCAGACTCCATTTTCCCGTTTGTTTTAAAGTGTAAGATCATGGGGAAACCGGGATCTTTTCCTTTTTTGTTGGTTGATAATGCTGTTGTAGGTTTCTCGTGTTTATCGTGTTAAAATTGAAGAGAAAAAACACGACCGAAGTGTCTTTTTTCGCTGCCTGCACATTTTTTCCAATTGAAACAACACTTGTATTCCTTCTAAGGCCAGAGATGGATACTTAATTTATGTGTCCGGGGGGGGGGGGGGCACTGTGTTCCTTTTAATTCTTACCCCCCCCCCCCCATCCCTGCCTGTCAATGTGCAGTGGTTGTTTGGTTTTTATAAACAATGAAATGGCCTATATTTGTGATCAACCAGATTTGTTGTTCACCCTATATACAAAACTTATTGTATTCACAAATTTATCTTGGACAATTCCCTACCCTCCCCCGCCTCAACCGGGCCCCCCCCCCCCCTTCGTATTATCCACAAATAGACATGGATAATGGATGTGGATATACACGGTTTCACGCCAGCCTGCAAATTCTGATCGTTGGCCGACGAAAATTTTTCCACGCAGCTCCCAGCAAGGTTTCTGACCTATCCAGATTCTCGTCTGCAGTAAAGATGATAATAGTCTTCCACGTGTATAGAGATAGGTGGTGAGACAGATGCGGGGGAGTCTGTATGTGGGTGTCGTGGAGCCTCGCCGCCGACAGGAACTGCCAAGTTATAAATATTTATAAGCCGTCAAGTGCTACAAAAGATAAAGCAAAACATAAAAAATACGCAACTTTTCTGGGGGTGGGGGGGAAGAGAATTACCCCGTTATCAAACAGTTAAGAAAATCAATTAGGCGCCGTAAGCCTCGTCAAATTTAACTCAAAAGCGGGAAAAAATAAACAAGCGGCTGCAGCGACTATCTAGTCCCAATCAGTATTCTGTACACTTCCGCCACTTTCGAATATGTTGAGGCGCACACCTCTATCACGCACTGCAACATCGATCTATATTATACAATTTATCATCACAATTGCTGGATGAAAATATGTTAGCTTTTAGGCCTAATTTAGATTTTAGGTGTAACTGTAACTCCATACATCCACGGTCGGAGTTACTGAGCCCCTACGCTCGTTTCTTAGCACGCAAGAAATCCGATTAGTTAGCACTAACCACTCCAACTTAAAACAAGCATTCCAAAAACCTTCGCAAACTGAATTCAAACTTCCCACCCATTTAAAGCAGAATACGATTTATCAGATTCCATGCACGTGCGGACCCTACACGCAAGGCGACTTACGTTGGGCACAGTAACCAGAAGCTCGTGCAGAGAATCGTATCCCATAAACCAAATTTTAAACTTAAAGGCAACACAAACTCGTTGCTCAAACATCTTAATAGAACTGGCTGGCCACCAACCAAACATTTCTGATACCAACATTCTCTTCCAAATTCCAAATTTTCGAACTAGACTCAATTTAGAAACCATCTGTGTTGCCCTCCACTCTCCATCAGTACATAACCACATACTGCCTAACATCGTTCGTTACCTTACTGTGAAAGTTCTCGTCACAATTAGAGTCATAATTACTGGAATTATGTAGAAAATTTCCGCTCATATTCACAACGAGGACACTTTTTAATGTCCACTTGAGATGTCCCCGGGTCGAAAACGTCATTGGCAACGACATGAAGCAACAGCTTGGCAGGAAGTGGAAGCTAGATTAGCTTGAGAGCAAGCTGCCCACCAAATACGGGAGGCCGCGAGGAGCGTCGGTTACAAATTCGAAGCAGACGACAACGATTAGGAACACACGGAGGCCAACAATTTTCGTCGGAGTGCCTGAGGATGATGGCAGCCAGTCACCGAAAATTAGCTGGACATAAAAAAGTGTCCTCGTTGTGAAAATGAGCGGATATTTTCTACATAATTCCAGTAATTATGACTAACATAAATAAATATAAAGAATACATTGATCTGCTAAAAATAATTTACAGTTTCCTCATTTCGCCATTAGGGAGATCTCAATAAAAACCATATAAAAGCCAGTCCAGCACGTCATCCCTCACTTCGACTTGTGCCAGCCTACTGCACATTCGAGGACCCTTCATTTTTGCTGTTTTTTTTTTTTTAATGTATTTTTTATTTGTTGAGACTTTCAGCCGCATTCCAGAAATCCACTCAAGTTTGAGTGTGAGAGTGCAAATGTGAGTGAAAACATTTAAGGGAAGGGTCAACAATTTTAGTACAATCACAAAATCGAATGTGAGTGTCCTGACATCTGAGGGTATTTCTATATAGATGCGTTTTGACCATTACACTCACTTTTAGCCCCACTCACACTTGAGTGGTTTTCTGGAATAAAGCCTGTTTGACTTCTGTCCACACCAGTTCTTCCTGGTCGAAATGGACTTGTGGTTTCCTCCTTTAATTTTTTTTTCAATTTTACGTTTTTTATTTGCTCTTTGAAATGAGTCTCGAGGTGACTCGAAACCGTCGAGCACATTTTATAAATATGTTGTGTACTTTTTAGGCTTAACACATTGATAGCATTTACAAGTGCTTTTAAACTTCTGTCTATTTTTATCGTGTAATATCCTCTTACGCGGTGCACTCAACAATTTTTGTCCGCTTTTGAATTAGGCTTAACATGGCTTCGTCACCAGGTAACCCTCCCCCAACAAAGGTGTCATGTTTCTAACTATTTTAAAGGGCAATTACATCCATTTTGACATGCATGTTTGACTTTTGGATCACTTACACAATAACTAACCACAAAAATTGCGGTAAGAATACGTTACTTACGTCCGAAATAACAATTTAATTACTGCATCACCAAAACACGACACGGAGGTCGCCATTGTTTTGCTGGAACGCGCTGAAATTAATGCCGACAGAAGGATCTCTTCGATTTCGACTCGCGGCCGATTAAGATAGCTATATTGACTGTGAGGAGCTCAAGCGTCTGACGGCCTTAGCTGACCACTACACTGCCGGCCAGCTAAGGCCGTCGGGCGCTTAAGCTCCTCACAGTCACTAGAGCTATCTCAATCGGCTGCGAATCGAAATCGAAAAGTGACATCTGTCGGCATTAATTTCTGAGCGTTCCAGCAAAACAATGGCGATCTCTGTGTCGTGTTTTGGTGATGCAGTAATTAAATTGTTATATCGGACGTAAGTAACGTATTCTTACCGCAATTCTTGTGTTTAGTTATTGTGTAAGTGATCCAAGAGTCAAACATGCATGTCAAAATGGATGTAATTGCCTTTTAACTATTGTATAGTGCGAGCTGCTGACCCATCAAAAATAATGGGATTTGTATGATGCTCGTGATGTGTTGCATTAACCGAATACGGTGGGAGGTGAGGAGTGAGGTTTTACTAATAAAAATGTTCTTCCCCTGTTCTACGTCAATAAGAAATCGGCGTCTTTCGAAAATCATGCGTTTAAAGGGCCGTTCTCATTAGCGCGCGGTAGAACAGCAGACGGCAACGCGAGCGGCAAGCAACGCAGGTCGTTTCGCGCGGCAGCGCGTCGTGCTATATCACATCTGCGGCGAGGCTCGGCGAGTCCGTTTGGCTTGGCCAACCAGAAGACGCGATAAGCTGTTTAGGGGTGAAGCAATAGAAACACAGGTAGCAGTTCGACCCTCGACACTGGACGTAAACAAACAAAACGGCATGTGACATGGGGATGAATGCTGCCTTAAAATCAAGAAATCCCCTCGTAATTTTGTTGTTGTTTGGCCTAGCTTTTAAACGCCTGCCATTAAAGAAAAAAATGTATCCCATCTTCTTTTGATACTGAGTGTGGGTAAGGAATAATCCGTACTACGGACCAACCATGTGAGGAAAAAAAATTGTTGAATGGGGAAAAAAAATCACAGGAAAAAATTGTCATCTTTTAAAGTTGCTGTGTAGTTACTGTAGCTTAGGTTAGGTCCGCGTTGCCTTGACTCAAATTTCTACAGGCAGAGAAAAGAGTTTCATTTGGAAACATTTTTTTTTTTATTATTTGGCTTTTTTTTTTTCATTTTGGCGTATTAATTTCGGCTTTTAATTTTAATTTTGATTTTTTGGGTTTGATTTTTGGTTTATTATTTTTGCTTTTTTTTAAATTTTGTTTTAATTTGGATTTTAAAAAAAATGTTTGCCTCTAGTTTTTCTCCCTTAGATTTGGCCCAGCACTGTGTGTTAGTCCCTACGTGTTATTAATCTCAATTCTCACGAATGATGAAAATAAACGTCAAGTGTACCGTACAAAAAAGTTAGATGATAGAAGTTCCATTTCATTTGTTAAAATGTGCGCGGATAAAAATTGATGATTTTTAATTGAAACAAGCAAATGTACAATTGAGAAAATTGCATCCGTTTAAGTGCCGTCGTGCTTTACCAATTAAATTATTGTTAAAGCACAATTACAGCACTTAAACAAGGGCCTTATACACTTGCTTATTTCAATTAAAAATCATCAAACGGGGAAGGGGGGGTTGATTTTGATATTTCAAATAAAAATCATCCAACGAAATGAAAGTAGTAGCCAGGGCCGAAGCTACGTATCTTTCGGGGGGGGGGGGGGGCGGCGGGGGCCGCCACTTCATTGTCCCCTCGCCCAAAACAAAAATTCGTTAGCTTCGGCCCTGGCTACAAGTTTCATTTCGTTGGAAAATCACATTTCGGTCAGTAAAATCAGGAACTGATAGAAATTAACAGAGATTAAATACGTTTGACATCATCTAGATGACACAATACACAGAGGTTTAGCACAGAATACGGCCGGACAGGGAAAAAAAACAAATACCACGAGCACCTGTTGGTGTGCTGCTTGTTTTTTTTTTTTACCTGACCGGCGCTGTTCGTATTTTGTGTCAAACCCTAGTGGTATAGTAGGCTCCTGACAAGGTATTTCCCAACTCTAATAAGCTATTATATTGCTCATCAACCGCTATAACATTGCCGAAATATGCGAATTCACCTACATATTTTATTTCACCGACAGGACTAAACAATTAGTCATGTGCGCGCAAATTCAAGGTAGCCTAGTGTTGGCAACGTGGTGACCGGCGGTGTGTTTGTTGATGCCTGTGATGGTGGCGTAGATCGTGGTAAGCGTTACTAAATAGTTATTGAATTGTCCTTTCCTGTTATGCCGAGTCGTAGATGCCAAAGTTCTCCAGCCAGTGTTTTTTTTGTTTTTTTTTTGAAAGTCTTTACACTCTGGTACAACCACGAATAGCGTCGAGTTTATCAGCGCCTCGGTACAGTCCGCCATTTTCGTTTTTCTGGAGCGGGATGAGGCTGGAATGTTTGTGACGTCACGACTGGTTGTCTCTGATTGGTGGCGCACACCTGAGCTACCGTCGCGGCAGGCGGAAATGTTCGGCTGTCCGAACTTCGACGGCACCGCGCGCTCTCTCTGCCGCTGACCTAGTTTCCCTTGTTACCATGCCGCTTACCGCGCTCTTGCCATATGTGCTATTTAAAGTCGCCTGTTCACCATGTCGATAGCGTTGCCCATGTTCTAAAAATGATTTTTTTTTTCAAATTACGCGCCTCGCTTGCGCCGCGCGCTCGCTTAGGCTAAACACATAACATCAGAAATCACAACTAATCAAAAATTACTAACAATAAGGCATGCCTCGTTAACTTCTGCAATGTTACATTTTTAAACAATATTTTGATTTTGAGAAACGTGATTCTGCAAAATGGGAATTCCCGTTTGGAAAAGGTTAACCATCACGCGTATAACTAACTATTCATAAAAGAGAAGCTTGGTATTGACGTAGTCACGCCCAAGCATTCCAAACAATTACATTTTAAAGCGCACTTTTTTCCGCCTTTATTGCCAGTTTTCAAAACGCTAATAAATCAACTTACCGTATTCTACCACTGCTTGTCTCTGTTAAATGTTTGCCTTTTAAAGCCATAGAAATAAGGTATTAAATTCCGTGTACGTAAAATTTTGTCAAATTCGTTTTGGCGAAGCGGGATTTGGCGAAACGGGACTGGCCCCTGAGGGCAAAACTGTTAATATGCTTTTTTTTGGCGAAACGGGATTTGGCGAAACAGGAGTTCACCCCTTTAATGCCTAAATACCGAGGAAAGGGGTGGGGGGGGGCGGTTGATGGTGGTGCTAATTAAAATTGTTCTTCCTGTGTTCTACACTATTAATGAGCCAAAGTCATCGTTCGAAAATCAAGTGAATAACATTTAAAGTAACTGAGTGGTGTATCTTTTTTTCCAGCTTTCACCGTTCGTGCTTCTTGCACCTTGATTCAAAATGGCTTCTCCTATTTCTCCCGAAGTCCCGGGACCTACTGAAGTCCCGGTCGTTCCATCCATTACCGTCACAAAGTCAAGTCCGTCCATAAAACGGAAAGCCATGAGATTACCGACGGAATCGCCACATTATCCCATCGATGTTCGCCTAAACATGTACACAAGGTGAGTAGACAGTAGACGTGAAGAGTTAAATGTATTAAGTGGTCATGCAGGGATGTGCACAAGCCCCCGAGAGGGCAGGGGCAATTTTCTTTTTTTCGGGGTACTTTTTATATTTATTTCGGTGTTTTTACCATTTTCTGCCCCTCTTTGAACTCATTTCTTAGATTTGTACCCTTTTCTGCTCCTCTTTGTACCCCTTTCAAATATTTTTTACCCTTTTCCGCCCCGCTTTCTACCCTTTCTAATATTTCGACCATTTGCTGCCCTCTTTGCACCCCTTTCTAATATTTTTATCCTTTTCTGCCCCTCTTTGCACCCCTTTCAATATTTTTACCCCTTTTCTACGGCTCTTTGCACCCCTTTCTAAAATTTTTACCTTTTTCTGCTCCTCTTTGCACCCCTTTCTAATATTTTAACCCTTTTCTGTTCCTCTTTGCGCCCCTTTCTAGTATTTCTACCTTTTTCTGCACTCTATGCACCCCTTTCTACTATTTTCCCCTGTTCTTCCCCTCTATTTTCACCCTTTTCTGCACTCTATGCACCCCTTTCTAATACTTAACCCTTTTCTGCTACTCTTTGCACTCCTTTCTAATATTTTAACCCTTTTCTGCCCCTTTTTTCACCTCTTTCTACTATTTTCCGCTTTTCTTTCCTCTATTTTCACCCTTTTCTGTCCCTCTTTGCACCCCATTCTAATATTTTTATCCTTATCTGCCACTCTTTGCACCCCTTTCTAATATTTTTACCCTTTTCTGCCCCTCTATGCACCACTACCTTTTCCGTTTTTTACCCTTTTTTGGCCCTTTTTCACCACCGCTCCAGCAAATCTTTGCCATGAGGGCAGGGGCTTTGCACCCTCCCCTACTCTTTTCTCCCCCCCCCCCCCCTCCCGTGAACACGTCCATGTGGCCATGTAAATATTTTCGTCCCTAAAGCGTTAACAGCTGCGATAAACTTTCTACAAGCCAAGGATCAACTGTAGTACAACGGCACAGGGAAAAATGTATTCACTTCGTGCTGAAAGCATCAGACTCGAGGATAGGTTTAAGAATTCACTAAGATAGTTTATTGATGTACAACCACCTTGAGAGCCGCCATCTTGGAAAAATGGCGGCCTTTTTGCGTTTTTTTTTTTTTTTACTAAATACCCGAATTTATGCATTTTTTTGAAAGGAAGATGTGTTTAAAAAAGTTGTATAAAACTACATTTACGCCAATTTGTGTCCCATGTTGTAAAACGCATGTATGAACAATTAACAAAAGAACCGCTGAGGTTGGCGCTAATGACCTAACTGTCGACGCGCCATTAAGCCTCAATCCCCCCCCTCCCAATTAACAAAGTTACCTGTTACTCTGAAATCAGAAATTCTCCGCTTTAACAAATGTAAGAATATCGCAAATATGCATGAATTGTGCAACTTTCCACAACTAAATAAATTCCACAACTTTCTAACACATTTTCCTTTCAAAAAATGCATGGATTCGGGTATGTAGCAAATAAACGGGAATAAGCTGCCATTTTTCCAAGGTGGCGGCCAAGATGGCGACCCTCTAGGAGGTTCTACATCAGTAAACAATCTTATGACATTTTTAAACATAGACGCTTGCCCTGACTTACCAGATCTTACACGAAAATTTCCCAGTTGTCACCCCACTCTTTGACCTGTCGCATTATAAAGTCGTGCGTGGACACTCCCTTAAAATGGCAGTTGATAAACCACGGTTGGACCGTCGAAAGCATTTCTTCGTTCTTCGGGTAGCGAATCCGTGGAACTCACTGCCGGACGAACTTGTCATGTCCAGGACCATATCAGTTTTTCGTCGGGGCCTTCTCCAGGTGGACATTTTACTTTTCCTGCAACGGATGTACGATTAACATGTACTTTGGTCAACCTGTCGGTGGATACTGGTCAGTCTCCTCTCACCGCAAATTTGGCCTGTTTCAACTTTGACCTTTTAAATTTCCAAAACCTAACATTTAATTTTAATAAATGGGAACGATGTCAGCGGCCATGTCCTTCCGTCTCCTTGCCGAACTCTTCACACAGGGTTCAGACAATTTTTTTTAATTCTGAATTTCCCTGACATTTCCAGATTTTCCAGGTGCATCCAATGGCAATTTCCAGGCGTTTACCAGACGTTTAGTTAGGGAGACCGCCCGTAGCTTATGGTTTTATTAATATTTGTACGAAAATAATCCAACAACCCAGAAAATCGCTGTTTTAGAGACTAGTCCAGACACGACTAAACACATTTTCATCACAGATATTGGTACTATTGAAGTTATATCTAAAATACTTGAACATATTAAAGCACAAATTAAAATATTTGATACTAGCCTAGGATTTTGTTTCTGATCTGCTAATTCAACGGAACTTAGAGAACGGACAGAAAGGCATTTTTTTAAGTTTCCCTGTCTTTTCCCTGATTTTCAACAAAAAATTTTTGTTTTCACTGTAATTTCCATGAGATTATGGCTTAGTTTTCATTTTCCCTAAGATTTCCATGTTTTCCAGGTTTTGTCTGAACTCTGTCACAATCGGCTAAACAATCTTATTATTAATATTATTATTGTTGTATCCCCGAGTTTGAACGTTTTTAACACCAAGGGCATACTTTTGCCAATTTTTGCCCCTACGCCGATGTACTACTGGAGAAGGGTGGGATGGGGGAGGAGGATATAAAAAAAAAATAATTATCAACAACTTGTTGCTCGTAATTCCTGGGACCATAAAATTGTTATAATTTTTTTGTAGAGTTTACTTTCACCACGTCTTTACATTGACCAACATCTTTTTTCTCTTTTTTTCGGGTTTTGCAGTATTCCGAATGAACCGACACCAAGCAGTAATCCTGTGTTGGATAGATCTGATAGTAAGTAATAAGTTTTTACTCACAGTCGTATTTATAAAATTAGCTAAATCCAGCTTTATAGAACAAAATAGTTTGGGGAGTAGCAAGAGTTGTGTAAAAATGTCTAAACAACTATAAACAGCCAATAACAGCCGCGAACTAGCAAACGACAACAAACTACAACAATTTCGCGATTCCAGCCGAGACCCAGATTTCCGATCTGATGCAACAGATCTTAATTAGAAAACAAAAACGAACTCGTTTGATGTTTAAGGTAAGGTTTAACTGACCCGATGTCAAAACAGCAAAGAAACACGAGTAAACACTCCAGTAAGGTTTCAGATATCGCATTGTTGTTGTACTGTTTATAGTCCACGTGTAATCCAATGTTTTTTGGTTTTTTTTTTACCGTTTTTAGTATTGAACACAGTATGTAAGCTAATAATCGGTGTTTACGGAAAGGATATGATTTTACTTCGAGTGCTTTGTCTGGTAAAAAATCAAAGTCGGAAAACCGGTTACCACAACCACCATCAATGCCATCCAGCGACGCGCTACGAAAGCAAATGGACAAAGAAACAAGATGCGATGACGCAACCGAAAAGATGAGCCACAACGCTGTCTCCAATGCAACACAGGTTGTCTGAACTCAAGTGCCTGTGCCCGACGTATTGTTTCAACAATAATTTGTTTTAAATATATGTTGCAACTTTAAATTATTGTGTGATTAATAACCGCGTAACACCATTTGGTCGACAGTGTAACTGATGGAACCATATAGGTAGGTTATTCTTGTTTCACTGATTTTGCGGGAAATTGTTGTTTCTTTAAGACAGCCTTATTACCATGTCACGCTTTAGAGTTTTTCTTGCATAAATCTAAGTGTGCTTATCTTCCAAAAATGTCAAAGCTCATTTTCTGAAATATGATGATTTTACGCACTTTGCGTGTATTTACAACAAACCATCATTTACCAAGACACTAAACCATTTAATTTGTGCTAAACGAGTTGTCGTTGCTACTGTGTCTGCGTACGTGACCTGTGGTCAGTTGCGTTATCGTCACTGCTGTAATCACGACTCCCGACAAATTGTTTGTCAACATTTAGGTGGAAAATTTAGAAGCCGATTATAAATCGATTTCTGGATGTCCTGCTGCAACCGTATTGGATGAGGGTGCCGGCCACTCCGTATCTGGACAACTCGGCAAGTGGGGCACAGTTGATACTAGCAACCTATCACAGATTTGCACTTTAGCTAGATAGGATAGCTGGTATATAACACTTCCTCAAGCCCATGAAAGAATTCTTGCTTTCTAACTGAAATTCCATGCGCAGTTGCTAGAGCGCTTCGTGATCAGAAATAATAGGGCGTATCGTGTCAATCCCCCACAAAACCTACGGGTTCCCGAAAAGCCGTTAGGCCTAACGGAATGACCAGAGCCCGACGCGAAACCTCAACGTTAGGCATCGAGCGGATTGTGCATTGGGATCGGAAGGCTGACCGGCAAACAATCTGCAAATAATAATAACTGAAAAACCGAAAACTGTGACTTATAACTTTGAATCGAACCTACGATTCAAAATGGCTACCGACCAAAGAAGCGTGAATATCGACATGGTCTTACATTGCTTGAATTCTCTTGCTGCAGATGTTAGAATGCAACATCTGAGTCCTGATGTCCCATCCACGGATGAAAGCTCGGAATCAACTCCACTTTTGGGAGGCCGGACAAGAAAGAAATCATTTGGATACCGAGACAAAAGGTAATAATTTTGGGTTTATTTATTTAAAGGTGGCTATAGAGCAGTGACATTTGCCGCCATATTGGCACCAGTATGGGTTTTGGGGAGCATAACTACAAGGTGCACTACATAAAAATGGAGGGAAAAACAACGGAAGAGCGGATTTCTTAGGCTTAAAATAGCGTTGTTTTCTCCAACAACAAAAATCGCGCGTTTTAGGTCTAAGAAA
>JAHWFP010169269.1:0-64710 GCA_023313725.1 Lithobius niger
GGGGCAATCCAAACATTTAATGCAGTAGACTACATTCTTTTCAGAGTCCACTTGTGGATTTGCAATGGAGGCTGCAAGATAGAGACATTGGGTACATACTGATCTGGATTGTCGACTACTCTTGGTTGGTTTTGTAGTGAAGACAGACTGGGGAAGGGGGGGGGGCGAATTTGGGTCCCTATTGATTGGAGCGGTCTGGATACCACCCTTATTGTCCGTCACGGGTTTTTACTAAAGAATGTCTGGCCATACACTTTGAAACTCTGGCGTTCTATATTTCTGTCTGTACAGGCGATTTCTTTCAAACCGTTTATCAGATCGGGATCAAACCTGGTAAGCACTTAGAGTACATGGGTCTGGGTGGTGCTCAAATTTCAAGCCTTTTCTGAACACGGAAACCTGGAATTCGTAAGCCGTCTCCACGCGGATTCGAGACCAGCGCTGCAAGCGGCGAAGGCAAATCTACGGCGATGTTATTTGGAGTTCAGTTTCGATTGTGAAATAACTTTCGATTACGAAATACAGGCGGGTTGTGCGTAAAATATACTCTGAAAGTTCCTACAACTGATTCGTACAGGTAGGTCAGCCATAAATATAACTTAACATGATAGTTATATTTCCAGGTTTTGCACAAGTTCATTCAAAAAATTCAAGCACTTTCAAGGACTTTTTCAAAACCAATACAAGTTTTTACGGACCGTTCCAACACAAAATGTAATATTTATAGAGACGTTTATTAATCATTAAAGTGCGGTGGTGACGTCACGCTAACACATCCCCGTGCTAAAAGTGTAGTCTTTATATACGGTTAATGTAAAAACCCACACACGTCACAGTGGGTTAATTTTGATAACCCACACTTTTTTGATAATCTAACACTTTTTACGGGGATCTACACAACCCCTGCTCCACCATGTGACATATGACTCGAAAATTACCGTACACAACACAAATTCAAACGTCACCCCACCGTTGCAACCATCATAAACAGGCACATTTACAACCTGCGAAATTTTTCTTTCTAGCCAAATACGAAAAGAAAAACTCGCGTACTATGCTAGGCCCCCACCCACGGAGGAATGGCCCAACCCGGCAACCTTTCGTTACGACGGTACGAAAACTAGACTATTGACACTTTGAAATACACCTAAAAACCTACGAGACATTTTATACATTCATCGTATTTAAACTATTAAAGTAGAAAAAAAATACAATTTTACCTTAAAACAAAAACATCGGTATTACGGAATGTCTCTTCCCTTCGGTCGGCCTTCATACACAGGAAGCTTCCAACCCCGTTTCCAACCCGGAAATTCCGTTCAGGAATTTACATAACTCGCATGTAAACATTCTTAAATTCATTATGATTCATAAATAAAATTTACAAACAGTTCTTTAAAAGACTCGAATAAGACGATAAGTTAGCTTGATGTCACACCTTAGCATTAAAATACATATCCGTGAATCATATGCGCTTTAACAGCTATAATTGCTCTTGAGCTCGAAACGGCTAGTCCAATATCTCGGGGCTGAAGGGAAAAACTCGTATTTCCTTCCACCCCCTCGATATTGGACTAGCCTTTTCTTGCTCGCGAGCAATTGCAGCCGTTCAAACACCTATGATTAACGCCTATGATATCTATTACATAAACTTGCCAACAACACAAAATGTTCATGTTTTAATCATGCACGTGATGGGTGAAAAACAACAGAAAAAAAGCCCATTGAGAAAAAAAAAGCCGTGGGGTAACGGTCGAGGGAAAAAAAACTGGGTAAAAAATGTTTCGTGTTTTCTTTTTTTTTTTTCGTGTTGAAGTTGTTGTTACAAATTATGTTACGTAAATTATCTTGGCTCGAATTTCACCAGGCAGTGTAAAGGAGTTTCACCAATAAACATATTCTTTCCTTGGGATTTTGTTTTTCCCAGATTCGTTTCAACAGCCGAGTAGACAACTGATGAAAACGCATGTAGCAAACAAAACTGAAAAAAAAAAAATAATAATAATAAACTCAACAATGTTTTATGGCAAACACGCAAATTATTTAAAACAAATTGCAAGTTTGTGTGTTCGATTGCGAAATGACGTCACACTCTCCGTCTGTCACCGTACGAGGGAAGCTGAGCGTATTCCCAGTTTAACCTTAAAGGGATATACCTCCCAGCACCATTTTTCTCGATCCACTACATCAAGTATGGCCCCAAAGGCCTATTTACTTACCGTTAGTCTTTCCCTTGCTAAAAAACCGTTTTAAAATGTGGCGTCTAGGTGATTTTCTGTTGAATATTGTTAACTATATTTAAGAACGATCCGTAACTATATGATGCATTGCGCGCGTACAATAATCATGACGTTTCAACTCTGTGTGTATATCTACTAATTTTCTAATAATTACCATGAAATCTAAAATCGAATAGACTAATGCGGTAAAAATTAAAATTAATTATTCCAATAGATCGCCGAAGCTAAATTATAAGACACTAGTATAGAAAATTATAAATTGTGATTTTATAATACGATGATCATGCCGGTTTGTGACGACACAATCGACTTGCTTCTGTCTCGTGTACTATTCCCAAAGCCAGCTGAGACAGCAGCTATGCGAGGAACGCAGCTACCACCCCAGCCGACCTTGGCACTGTAATTGCTTGGATGATGATCTGTGCGTAGCTGTAATTTGGCACGCGGAATGTTATAAGACACGCCGGGTGTCCCTTTAAACCAGACATTTTTAATCAGAAAGAATATAGTCAGGGTAAAGTAGGAAACTAACCAGGAACTCTCTGACCCTGGTTAAAGACTCCAAGTTTCCAAAAGCGCTGGCCAGTTTCATTCTACCCTCCCCCTTACCACTCCACATTCGACCGACGAATTCCAAAATCTACTTTTCACACTGTTAGAAATTCTCTTTGCCTTGCCTCCTTGTTGCGAAAGCAATCGCTAGACATCCTCTTTTTGGACTAAACGAAGCTTCATCACAAAGGTTGTTCTTTCTTGGGGGCAAACTGGCAGGCGACCGAACAACGAATCAAATTTTCCCCGATCATTATCTTCGGTCCTGCTGTCTTCATTTGGCTTCCGCTGGCATTTGGCGCCAATTCGCGTCGTTATTGCTCCGACCAGAGTCGAATACAAAAAGGCAGAAGCTGTCGCTCGAGGGCGCTGCCTCCCCCAGCCGGGCAGCCATCTTGAATCTTAAAGCGGCAAAGTTACTTGATCATGGCGATCGAAAATATAACCGGCTTCCAGTAAAAAGTTAGAGAACTCTCTTAAAGATCTAAACCAAGTGACAAAAAAAAACACGAAAACTATACGTGCTACACCAAACGGGAACGAATTTGTTTGTCCAGGGCTTCGAAGCTGAAGGGTTATAAGAGAAATCTGTGAAACTGTACAGCTAAACTTATCGGGTGTCCAATCTAGTTACGCAAATTAAGGTCAGTACTGGTCACATTTCCCTGTTCCTTTCGGCCGCAAAATTTTGTCTGTTTAATTGTTACCTATTAATTTTTAAAAACTTTATTTAAAATGTATGTAAGTGGCACTAGCTATAGGCTCGCCACTTACTCTATTTTGTAATACCACTGACCTTTACATCTTCAGGGTGTTGGCGCTTTAGTAGCCACCATAGGAGTTGAATTTTGTTTGGATGGATAAGCAACTTGACTAAACCGGAAGTTTAAGAGCGTGGCATCAAAGGACTTACCGCCACGCAATCGGCACTCGCGGCCACGTGATCGGAAATTTACACCCAACGCACTAGATTTAATCCCTCTCAACCATCTTTCAACATGGCGGAGAACGCAGACGACGCCTAGTATAATGCGGTACTAAACTGGTATAACGGTACTAAATTAGATTTAGTAATTTTTTCAATTTTTCTGCTGCTACGCCATTTTAACTTGGTTAAACTTACTGTTGTCACAAAAGATGACTCATTCTACACCGGTTTTCTTGCAAATATCATGCATTCATTAGCACCCCGTCTCGCGTGTTACACAAATACGTTGTTTACTTTCCCACCAATCGGCGTTAAGGTTTCGTTCGACTGTCAAACTTTGTTACAAAACACAATGGCACCTATGCCTGGCAATATAACAATCTCTTATCTTACCTACGTTTGATACATCATAAACAACGTAGTACAGGGCGTATTTCACAGAAAATTCCACCACCTACGGTGCAATTCCATTCGTTTACGATCGGATCAACCACGAATACCTCATGGTGGCTTGGTCAGGCGGAAGTAGCAGACGCGCTTTGTATTCTGGGATACATTCGCGAGTCACGCTTGCCATTGAAGACTGCGCACGTTGGCTATGCATTTGAGCTGGGAGTTGCTTATCCACCCAAAAACAATTCACCTCCTATGTAGCCACTTACTCTTTTCATGAGCATGTTTACCTTATGCGAGTATTTGATCCCAAGCCACTTCCTCTTTTGTGATTAACCCGGAAGCAGATTTCCTGTCTCTGCTGCTTCACCTAACATTCTACAATAGGGCAGTGACACAACGTAGTATTATTGTATATAACTCTATGCTGGAGCCAGTAACACGGTTAGCTGCAAAGGTCACTGGAGGGGAAAAAGAAGGGCCGTCTTACTGAAGCCAATGCTGTTAGAGCGGATTTCTTAAGCAAATAACGCGCGATTTTTGTCGATTTGTTGGCAGTTGCTGACATTTTTAAGCAAGTGGAATCTTTTCTTTTCCGATTACAACCTAGCAGC
Source organism: Lithobius niger (assembly GCA_023313725.1). Lineage (NCBI taxonomy): Eukaryota > Metazoa > Arthropoda > Chilopoda > Lithobiomorpha > Lithobiidae > Lithobius > Lithobius niger. The sequence goes on from JAHWFP010169269.1 coordinate 4,728, forward strand.
ATAAGGGATTGGAGAAAACAACGTTGTTTTAAGTCTATGAAATCCGCTCTCAAAGCACTGCCTTGACTAGAAGTGCCGTTGTTTAACCCACCATTTCAATCTAGTGCCCCTTGCAGCTATCTCTCTTGTAGCCAATATGACGTCACATGACGCTGCTCTATTGACTGGTTGTCTGGTTCTTTGCGGGCAATTCTGGGCCTAGAATTTAATTCGGTGATTTCATTATTTTCGAGGGATTCAGTTGAAAAGAGAGTGCACAAACTTTTAAATCGCTTGTTTTTTGATCTTCATGCACTGATAGACAGACTGACAGACAGGATCTCTGCATAAGACTTTCCATCTACGAATATTGTAGACTAACCCCAGAAGGGTGAACTTGAATCCACCAATTACTCAACAAAAGATTAACATCAGAGGAAAAATTGCTGTCTAAAACTTTCTGGTCCTAAATCCGTTCACTAGTTTGATTGCAGTACGGTATTAGGCTAACTAAACTGAGGTGACCATGGTTGTGAGCAGAAAGTTGTTGGCAACATTTTTAGCGCTTCTTGGATCCAAAAACTTGGCGGGTATTTCCCCTTTAGGCTTTTGGCCATGATATCAATCTTTTGTTCTTTTGTTTATCATTGATTTCGTTGTTTTGTCATTCTTGGCGTCGTTTGCCGTGAATCTGTGTTGTTTCGTCACGGAAAAGACAATTAAAGCAACGGTATCATTAGCAGTAGTACGGGAAAAACTTAAAATTTTTTTTAAAAAAAAGTACATACAGCACTCCGAAGATCCTATCGAAGAATGTATAACATTCGTGTATGAAAAATCTGAATTACCATAGAAACATACAGAGCAGCGTCATGTGACGTCATATTGGCTACAAGAGAGATAGCTGCAAGGGGCACTAGATTAAAATGGAGGGTTAAACAACGGCACTTCTAGTCAAGGCAGTGCTTTAAGAGCAGATTTCATAGGCTTGAAAAAACGTTGTTTTCTCCAATCCCTTATGCTGCTAGGTTGTAATTGGAAAATAAAGATTCCACTTGCTTAAAAATGTCCGCAACTGCCAACAAATCGACAAAAACCGCGCATTATAGGCCTAATTAATCCACTCTTAACAGCATTGTTTTCAGTAAGACGCCCTTCTTTTCCCCCTCCAGTGACCCTTGCAGCTATCCCAGTTACTGGCTCCAGCATAGAGTTATATACAATAATACAACATTGTGTTACTGCCCTATCAGTTGTAACCAAACACGGATCCTGCGGGGGGCGGTAGGGGCGATCGCCCCTCCTAAAATCGAATCAGACACACAAGCTGATGATACTTTGTTATTGTTTAAAATCATTTTCATTGACTGCGTAAATATCGGTATTATGATTCACTGTACTGACAGAGGCACACTTAGAGAAGCATCATAATTACAATTTTTTTTTACATTGTTTCGTCTTCTTTTTTTTTTTTGATTTCGTCTACTTTCATTTTGCTTTCCTCCATTGTTATACCATGCGGAATACAAAAATGGAATACAAAGTTAAGCAGCATTGGGCTGGATTGATACTTGGTGGGTGACCGCCTGGGAATCTGGCTGTTGCAGACATAGGGCCTTAGGGCTTCGGGCAGATGACCAGGAGTGGTTAACGCTCGTTAAACCCTTTTTTTTTAAACCCTTTGATAGAAAAATGGACGAAAGCAAAAAAAAAGAAAAAAGAGGAGGAAACTAACGAGAAAAATCCAGTAGAAATGTAAATACTTTACCAGAAAATTGTCTCAATTGTTAAATTAGCAGAAAAGCTCGAATACAAAAATCCACGACGTGAAGAATCGAATTAATCTAATAACAAACTTCCTTGAATAAAACGAATTTATTTTTCCTAGAATTTTTAGTTTAAACAGGAATTGGTGGGTACAAAATGCTTTTTTTACTGGTAAAAAAAAAATCTGTGAAAAAAATAGCGTGCGATACGTAAGTCTTGCTTGCGTCTCCTCTTCCCCACCCCTCCACCTCCCCATAGTTCGTAAAATTTGGGAGCTGGGACCCCGATTGGACCCCGATTGGAAAATTATGTTTTTGACTCTTAGCTGATACGATGCGAAATCGCCCCACCTAAAAATTTCCCCCTGGATCCGCTCAGCGAAAATAGCTGAGCTTCCCTTAGAGCATAGTTTAAGTCACCTACCACGTATCATGGCCTCGTTGTCCCATTTTAACATCACGTCTTTTATCCAGTCGGTACGAAAAATGCCGGTCCAGCCGAATTCTATTTGTTGAATAATCAATTTCCATTGGAGGTGGTATACGCATGAGCAAGGCCAACTGTGATGGGAGCTGCGTTCCTCATTGCGCTAAACTAGGATCAGTGCTTCAATCTCAGTTTGGCTTAGGGTTGGGAGTATCGATCGGTATCACAGCCGAAATTCATGCAATTAATTTATCTGACAAGATGGCAGTTCAGAATCAGAACTGATCGAATAAAACAAAATACTGGCTAAAACAGTTTTAACCTAACACAAACAAAGAAACAAAAATTAGCTAATTATTTATTAGTTGTATGGGTGTGGGACATATGCAAATGATCCTCAGCGTTGGCGGAAAAATTTGGAGGAACAAGGAGATCGCTCTGTAAAGAGCGCAGACGGATAAAATGGGTAAAGGACAAGTAGTCTTGCAACAAGAGCCGTACGAATAACGAACTACGAAGAACGTTGTAGGAAGACTGGATTTAAAAAGCAGCATGTTATTGACAGGTTAGTTAAGCTAACCGGTCTAATGTTTAGTCAATTCCTATGGTTTAAGGGAGTATTTAGATTGCATCATTTACTCGCATAGGTCCTGCGTATACGCAATAAGCTTCTAAAATTAATTTACAAAAGTCTTCTAAATCCTCCAAAAGTCGGCTTGAGGGTGCGTAAAGGAGTTGAAACGAATTAAACTGTGAATTTGTTGGCGCCAGGAGCAATGTTTTTATTTTCCGATGAGGGACCGTCCATATATTACGTTGCACTCGGGGGGGGGGGGGGTGGTGGTGGTTGTGTTAGGGGCCGGGGGGGGGGTGTTTTTAAAATGTGACGTCAACGTCTTACATTACATTTTGGTGTTCACGTCACCTTAATTTGTTGGCGTATTATTGAGGAAAATTAGTACAGATGTAATTCCATTCAGACACAAAAAACTCCCCCAAGATTTAAACCCATGAACTCTTAGAACATTTGAAAAAAAAATACAATAAATGTAATTATAAGCAAATATGAAGGACCTTCAATTATTACTTACACGGGGGGGGATTGGCAGAAGTGTGACGTAATTATTAGGGGGCATTTAAAATTGTGACATATTTGTGACATAGGAGTGGGTGGGCTTCTTAAAACTGGCCGGAAAGCCTTACGTAATATATGGATAGCCCCAGAGGGGTAAGAGCGTCTGTGGGTGTGCTTATGTATATGACACGATTTGCTTTATACAGTGTGAAATCCTGTGCCGCAACAAAAAATAGACCTAAAACTCCCAAAACGTAAACAATGTTAACGGGGAAGGGAATTTCCCTGTGTACATGATTTTTTTTTTGGGGGGGGGGGGGGGAGAAGGACAGTGGGACTCGATCATGAGTTGTTTTATGAATTTAGGAGGGCACCCAATGAACGATGGCACCACGTTAGGAGGGCACCTCGTTTGACATTTATGCAGTGTGCGCAGAAATCAAACGAGGCGCAGGACATGGCCTTCGTCGAGGTTGTTACGGTGCGGTAACAAATGGCGCATACAAGAAAACTTTTTTTCGGACAGAGCTGATTAAAGCCAGATAGGGGATCTGGGGGATAGTGTAGAGCACCTTTTTCACATATTCTCGAGGAGTTAGCATTTGTAAAATCTAATGACTTCATGATCAAGCCACTTTTTAACATCATTTAAGCTTGTAGCACTCACTAATCCGTTCCGTCACGTTGTCACGTCGCAGGGCGTCAAATTTCCGTTTGGATTAAAATCGTGTAAATAAGAGGAGCCGCGTATACTGCTCCGTCCCGTTCCATGACGACTCGTCGGCTGACGGACGGGATTGTCGAGGCAGAAGCCTTTCAGTTAAAACTGATCGCATCGGAGAAGTGTACGCACCTGTCATAGTCGGCGGCCGTCGTCGTCCGTCACGCGCCTGCGTGCAACGCCTTTCCTGTAGTAAGATACCTGTTTCAGTTGCCTTCTGGACTTAAATGCCATCATGCCCGAGCGTAAAGCATTAATACCTAATGGTACATTACGGTCACTACAAGTCCGTCTTCATTTGCATTGCTAATTTGGGCGCGATCAAATTTAAAAGCTCGGCGGAGCCGACGGAAACTGTTAGCGACGGAAGAAATGTGTGATGGGCCATCCGTTGCCGTTAGTCGTCGGAACGGAGTAGTGTGCTACAAGCTTTATGATTTCACGATCAAGCCACTTTTTAACACCATTTACATAAAGCAAAAAATAATAATAATAAAATTGTCAATTGAAAAAGAAAAATTAACTTTCCCGTTTTGGTTCGCCTTGTGGTAGGGGGAGAGCTATTCCATGCGCCTCCCCCCCCCCTCCCCGCTCACCCCATATTCCCTGCTCTGCGCCTTTGCACGCACTTTCGGCGTCAGTATTACGTGTATAAAATCTGTATAAAAGGTAATCCTTTACTGAAAAAGACATCACAATAAGCGATGTGGCACGAAATAAGAAAAAAATATATACTATAATATAAAGCTTCATGCCGAAAACGAACAGCGAAGTCCAGTTGCTATTCCTGATCTCCGAACCTCAACATCTCTTGTCCAAAGAAGCCGAATGCGGACCGCGTGATTGACCAACACGGGACTGTTAAAAATATCTGCCTGTAATTAAGCATTGAGCTGGAGGAACACTAAATTAAAAATACTGGTAACCCTTCCCAATATTGCGTTTTATCTTTTCTGCTTTGGTGAAGTTCTTACTAGTTTGGGCCGTTTTTCCATAGGCTCAAATCTCACGGAGCGGGGCGCGCAGTTTCAAGCCAGGAACAAGTTTCGTAATGGCGGCACGAATCTGTGATACCAATTCTGCAAAGGGCCAACAGGCTCCGCCCCCCCCCCCCCCCCGCCGCGTTGACCCCAAAAAGGAACTAAATAGGCGAAAGTAAAAGCTTCCAGGGCTCTGTCTGGACACAGGTGTAGGCGCTTGCAGCGCTTCCCCAGACATCCTACCTGCTGTTCGGATGGTATGGGATAGCAATCCTTCAGGAAATCCTAGATCGGCCACTGTGTGTGTGTGTGCTTGCTTGTTAAATACTGCCTGTAGCGCTTACCTTTTTTTTTTGGCCGTGTCAATATGGCTAAGTAGATTAACTATCTATTGATTTGACTGGTAGTAAAATCAAGGGGTTGGATAGGTTAAGGAAAGTTTAGGAAAATTTGGACAGATACTTACCATACCACGAACCACGGCTGTATGCCGTGATGTCATCATGAGTCAGCCAAAGACGAACGAGCATAGCGGATCTTTGGCCGTCTGATTGGACTAGCCCAGTCACGTGATAATGCGCGCCACGGCTAGGTGCATTGTGTTGGAACTAGTAATTCTCTGTCCAAATTTTCCTAAACTTGTGGGTTTACGCGTGATTTTCTAATCACTCTATGCTTTAGGAAAAAAGTACTTTGCCTTAAGAAAAAAAGTACTTTGTCCTAGGAAAAAAAAAAGTACTTTGCCTTAAGAAAAAAGTATTTTGCCTTAGGAAAAAGGGTACTTTGCCTTAGGACAATATGTATACTTTGCCTTAGAAAAAAATACTTTGCCGTAGAAAAAAAACTACTGTGCCTTAGGAAAAACTATTTGCTTTAAGAAAAAAACTATAGCTTTGCCTTAAAAAACTACCTAGTCTTGCCCTTCTGAGTACCATTGATTAGTGAATACTAGCCAACATAAAAAAACAAGAAAAAAAAAGGTCTAATGGCGCATGGTGCCATCTAGGAGTATCAATATTGTCATTAACTAACTTTTACGAGCAAAATAAACCAGATTTATCCCGTATCCATCTTTGGTAAAATTAATCGAAAACCAACTAAAATTCATAACAAATAAAACTTTTTTGGGGAAGACCTTAGGATATTTTCCACGTTACATGCGACTTGAAACTGCAGCCAGACCTTAATACGGAAATTGGTAAGACCTTACTGGGACATCGTAGACCTTGCTAGAAATTAACGGAAACTGTCGTGCGTAAGTTGTAGCCGTCTGAATTTGTAACGAGTGACAAAAATCTGTGTATGTTGCGCGTGTTTAAAGAAATTTCTAGATCTGGCATGGGCAACCCCACACATACACAACACATGCAGCCCTTCAACCCACTAAGTCCAGCCTGCCTGTAGCCTAACAAAGAAAAACTGTCTTATCCGGCCCACAATGTGTCACGCATAGTAAAAATATGTAGCATTCCGGTTCTGAGTCTGGAACAAAACCGCGTGTAGAAATTAGATTCCTCCGTTCACAAACTAACGAATTAGATGACCAAAAAAGGGCCTGGGTATTTTATCGTATAGCTGTTGATTAAAAAAAAAAAACATAATAGACATTCTACAGAGTATTCATTTAAAGATTCTTAGCATTATTTTTTTTAGGATGATTTCCGCAAAAACATGTGCCTACTTCTATTCTAAACTGGGAAAAGGTGGTGGCTTTCCAAGACGAAACAACTCCTCAGACAGGTACGGACTAAACTGGTAATGTTCAACTGCAGTAAACAATTTCTGCCAACAAGCTCTGTCCGCACCTTGATTATTTGACAGGTTTAGCATTAGAGTATGTTTTCCTATTTTGACATCGGTTTTTATTTTATTATTGCGAACGAGGCTGGTCCGACCCAAAGATTAAAGGCACATTCCTCGTAGCGCCATTTTTCTCAATCCTCCACATCAAGTACGGCCCCAAAGGTCTATTTACTTACCGTTAGTCAATCCCTTGGTAAAATCCATTTTAAAATGTGGCGTCTAGGAGATCTTCTGTTGAATATTGGGAACTACATTTATTACCATCCTGCGATTAAGTGATCCTTTGCGCGCTTACAATAACCTTGACGTTTCACCTGTGTGTGTGCATGTACTGATTTTTAATCGTTTGCTAATAATTACCATGAGATCAAAAATCTAAAAGACGGTAAAAGCGGTAAAAATTAAAATTAATTATGCCAATAGATCGCCGAAGAAAAATTATAAAATACTAGCCTAAAAATTTATAAAGTGCAAAGTTAAAATACGAAAATCATTCCGGTTTGAGACGACACAATTTTCGTGTTGATGATGTTTCGTCTACTACGCCCAAGGCCAACTGAGATAGTGGCTGCGTTCCTTGCGGCGAGGAACGCAGCTACTATTTTAGTTGGCCTTGTATTACTACTCAGTAATGGTTCAAAACGAGTTTCTAGTGCGGGAGTCTCGGTGAATGGCTGCTTTCATGCCGTGGTGTGACGTCACGGATTCTGCTTCCGCCAAATCTACCCGAAGAGTCAGTCAGCGTTATACTCACTATTTCCCTCGGAATCCAAAATGGCCACCAATATAATAGCCATCAATGTAAAAAAGAAGTTATGAACCAGGGTTATGAAGAATTTTTTGCATCTTCGTCAATCGAAATGAACTTTGGGTGAGTTTATAAACTCGCTAGGAGGCCGTTTGCACCACTAGTGTAAATTTGAAAGATGATGTGAATCATTAACCAATACTACCCATAAAGTCAAAAAGGTAATCTGTTACGAACTACAAACGATACGGGCAAAAGAAAACCGCAAAAAAAAAAAAGGCAAGGGCAGAGTGTCGGGCATGGAATCATCTCGAAACATCTCTCTCCATGCTTTCCTGCCTGACACGTTGCCTCAATTTTATTTTTAAGGTTTTGTATTGGCCATAACGTTTGTAGTTATTAAACGATTTTCGTTCCGAATTTTTGGGCAGTATTTGAAGGATAATGACCGAAAACTGAGGGCATTATAAAACAATATACACAGGTGCGCCAGCGCCTGCTGGCATTGTTTTAAAATGTCCCGAGGTTTCGGTTATTATCAGTAGTAATAGCCCTAGAGCTTTTGTCGATAATACGGCTACCGTTTTCGCACGAAGCCTGTAACCTGATAATAAAACTAACGATTGCTAATTATTTTGCAATTATATCCCGAGAGCGCGTAGCGCGAGGGGTATAATTTCAAACTAATTAGCATGAGTTAGTTTTAGTCTGGTTACAGGCCGAATGCGAAAACATTTTTAGCCGTATTATCCACAAAAGCTAGAGGGTTGTTTTATTGGAGTGTATCCCAATTCAAAATAAATAATAACAAAACGACTGAACATTTTTTATGTTTATTAATATTTATGGCGTAATGCTACGTTTAATAATAATAATAATAATAATAATATTTGTCACGATAGCAACAGGTCTGGTAAGGACCCAAAGATCGCTAACAGCCAGCCTAAATTAAAAACAGAAGACAAACAGATGTAATGAAAGAGGTTGGCCGGCAAGGGAAGGTGAGGGGATTGGGTGTGGGGACACGAATGCCTTACCACCAAGGTTAGACCTGCCAGGGACGCTAAGGCCCCCGATGGCATCGCCAAACGTGTTGGACACGGGACGTGGAGGATCGGCCGAAGTAAAAATAAAAGCAGATGATCAAATGAGATGGTTTAAAAAACTTCGTTATGTAGAACAAATTATGGTAATGATAAGTACTAAAAACAAAAAGCATCCCCAAAATGGGAATTGTCACCATTTAAAAATGAATAATAAAAAAAAAAATAAAACAATTTGTTGCACTATCAGCAGGTCAGGCAAGGACCGTGAGTCACTAACAGGCAGCCAAAGTTTAATGGGGTGGGAACAGACATAAAAAGAGCGTAATTATGCAAGATTACATATTTACCTCGGAGGATAAGACCGACGCATAAAAATCTCTAGATTAAACGAGCTGAGGCGGCTTCGGAACGTATGAATTGTGGGCGAGGTGACAATTTCGTCTGGTAAAGAATTCCAAATTTTGACCACACGCAACGCGAAAAAGCTACGTCTACATTCTAAATGTGATGTTTGCACCATAAGCTTCAGGGAATTACCTCTAGTCCTATTTGACTCCGACAGGTCAAAAAGAGGCATATCTACCCCAACTACACCATGAATAATTTGGTAAGTAAGAATAAGATCAATTTTGATTCTCCGTAGTTCGAGTGGTTCAAGTTTAAGGGTCTGCAGACGTCTTCCATATGAGAGGTTGCACAATCCAGGCAATGCCTTGGTAAACCGTCGCTGGACTGCCTCTACCGCATCAATGTCATGAAGCAAATAAGGGGACCAAACGGGGCTAGCGTACTCCAAAATTGGTCTGACATAGACCTTGAATGCCCGAACTTTGATGTCGCGGTCACCAGACGAAAAGCATCTGTTAACCAGAGCTATGCGCGCATACGCAGAGGCAGTGATTTTGCGACAGTGCAAGCTGAACTTAAGTCCATCACAAAACCAGACCCCAAGATCTTTAGTTGAGCTAAGCGAAGGAAGAGGGCTATTATCAAGATAATACGGTGTACCTGAATTTGAATTTCCAATATGCATAATTTGACATTTGGTTAAAGAAATTGGCAGTTGCCACTTAGCCGACCAACTGGAAACATATTCAATCTCAAGGGCCAGCAACGCACCATCATCAATGTCAATAACTGCCTTATCGATCGTAAGATCGTCTGCAAACTTTGAATTATAGACAGTTAAAGGATTACAAGATAAGTCGTTTAAGTAGACCACAAACAACAATGGGCCCAAAACGGAGCCCTGTGGTACTCCGCTAATGAGATTCCAGGATGGTGAAAAGGAATCACCGACCAATACACACTGAGATCTGTTGTTAATAAATGCAGAAATCCATTTCAAAAGCTTTCCTCCGAAGCCTAGATTTTCAAGCTTAAAAAGCAGCTTGGAAAGTGTAACTGACCCAAAAGCCTTTTTAAAATCAAAGTACACAACATCAGTCGGGATTCCCACGTCCAGGGCAATCGTCCACCGATCGAGACACATTAAAAGTTGGTGAGTTGTAGAGCGGCCAGGCATAAAGCCAAATTGATCGTTACCAATTAAGTTATTAGATTTGATCACAGACATCATAAGGTCACGGATGATTGACTCCATGATTTTGCACGGAATAACCGTTAGCGCAATTGGTCGATAATTGCCAGGATCCGCGGCGTCACCCTTTTTGAAGATTGGTATAACTACCGCCGCCTTCCAAAGCATTGGTAATTAACTCTCGGCAAAAGACAGATTGAACAAAGTTGCCAGTGGAAAAACTAACTTCCCTACAAATTTGCTTGTAAAAGAATGCCGAGAACCCATCTGGTCGTACAGAATGACTCGATTTGAGCTTATTGATCACATGTGAGACAGAACTGGCAGTGAAAGATATGTTGTTGTTAATACTGAAAGAAGAAACTAATTCTGAGTCAAACAGTGGGTTAACACTGGCATCGTCGAGCACCCCATTGGAGACAAACAGTGCGTTCAGGATTTTTGCCTTAGCACCATTGTCTGTTATGAAATTGCCACCAGATTTAAGTGGAGGGAAGGTTCTTGATGTAGCATTCTTTTCCCGATAGATTCTAAACAAGGCTGAAAGTGTTCCCTCAGAAAGGATCGCGGAATCACGAGAACGGTGCCATTTAGCTGCCTCGGCCGAGTATAAAATTCGGCACTCGTTGAACCGACTCAAAAGTTCTGCCGAAGGTTGACGTTTGTATCAGTGCCAAATATTTAGCTTCTTGCATTTCAGCTTTGAAAGACTCTTTGGTAGTCGAGGACCGTTTATTAGCTGTTCATACAATTACAGTATTTGTCTCCAACAAGATTAGTTCTACACCTTGTCTCCAACGAGGCTGCTGCTGGTGACTTCCTCCTGTTAAGCCAGGGGGTGGCAACTGTACTAGAAACAATGCATTACAAACCTTCGTAATCTGCCTTCCATCCAACGCAACATGGCGCCAGCCAACATCCGGTTCTCATCTGAATGAGATCTGACGAGATTTGCCAAAGGCCAATCCTACAATATATTTATTTATTTAGTTTATTTACAAAATTATTGTAACCCACTATAAAAAGCATAACAGCAATTTCAGATTAAAACAACAATTTTTCGAATCTCATGCAGGCAAGAAGAATATGGCGGCGCCTCTTAATGTACCCCTTCACGCCTGTCTCGTCTCCGCTCTCACCTGAATGAGATTCCTGAAATTGTTGTTTTAATTTGAAATTGCAGTCATGCTCTTTGTAGGGGGTTACAATAGTTTTGTAATTAAAATAAATAAATAAATATATTGTAGGATTACCATATTGCGGTTTACATATATCGTTCTCGAATACACATCCTATAATTCATCATTTCTGTCGTAATTCACGATTCTCGTAAATACGTATTGAGCAGGTTCCCAAAAATGTGAAAACGGTGTACATCTTAAAAATGATGCAAAAATCAATTTCTAAAATCGAACAGCTATTGGAAAATTAGTGCAAACTTTTTTTCCGTGCTAGGATAAATTTGCAAGACTATCATAGTGTAACTGTAGCCATGCGTGTTTTTCCCTACACGTCGGACTTGTACTTCTCGAACATTGTGTACCCCATGCTAATCATTATGGCGGCTGCCATCCCATAATCTCAAAGCGGACGTATCGATGCTGGCTGCGCCTTAAGCCGTGAATCTGCTAGTCCGGTAAACGCAGTTTACCATAATACGCGCCGCATCAATCATGCACTGCTGAAATCCGCTGAGAGATGGCGCTGTGTGTGTGCCTGTACTAATTTTTAATTGCTTGCTAATAACTACCATGATATCGAGAAACTAAGAGACTAACGCCGTAAAAATTAAAATTATTTATGCCAATAGATGGCCGAAGGAAAACAGTAAGCCACTAGCCAAAAACATTTTAAAGTGTGACGTTAAAATACGAAAACCATAATCAGGGGTCGCAGCCAACCTATAAAAGCCTATATTTTAATTTTGATTCTATATTTTTGCCAAAATAACCTATAAAACCTATAATTACCTATATTTTTAAAAGTTGGTTCTGGAGCAATGTATTTTTGAATTGCAATCTCATCCTTTTAGTTATTTAATAAACGAAATCGGTTGACTACATCCTACGTCCCGCGAGGTTGCCTTTTCGTGGAGTCCGAACGCACTTAAAAGTTGGTTATCGACAGGGTACTCTTACAAACCACACACACACACACACAACGGGAAAATGTAATTGAAGATGAGTCTCACACAAAAAAAAAATTAGATCGTTATTTATTATCATTAGTACTTTATTATTACAGTCGTAGTTTAGTAATATGTCCCTATGAAATCATGGCCTGCTATTTGAGCAGCAACACGGGTATAAAACATATTCCTCATCGCGGTGCACCTTTCAGATATCAACTACAAGCGTGTTTTGTTAACACGCGGTTTGCTTCGTGCAATGGTTGCTTAGCAAAAATGTTCGTTTTGAAGAAGCCAAGGTTTCCACACAATTTTGAATAATTTTAAAATAGTTTTAATTGAGTCGGAATGATTCGTGGGCTCTCAATGAGAGGTATCACATTAAAAAAGTTAAAAAATTACACTAGATTTAGGCCCCTTCGTGTTTCGTGCTGCAGTGATTCACGTCAAGCACGAGTGCCTTATTAAAATTCAACAGTTTACTTGCTGGTTGATGCTATAAAGGTAATGTAAGCACATAGGAGTTTTTCATGAATTGCAAAGAACCCCATTTTTTTTGCTAGGTTGGGGGGGGGGGGGGGAAGCTGGTAACTCCCTACCTTCAATGTGCTATTACATGCACGTGGTTATCTGCAAGCCTAACGTTTTATTAAATAGCCAATCGTGCAGTCCTTTCAGTATTTATCATGGGGATGCGAGGGGCGAGAAGGAGGGGGGAGGGCAAGGGAAGAGGAGCAGAGGAAATTATAGGGGTGGGGCTTCATTAATTTTTCAGGTTTTATACGTGGCCGACGGGTCACATATTCTTTTTACCCCGTAAAAGTAGGGCCACCTTAAAAGCCACTGACTAAACTGGCGAAAGATACATTTCTGGACCTCAAAGATGACACTTTCAGCAGTCAACATTTCTAAAAACGTCTTCCCCCCCACCCCCAACGATGTAAATGTTTACTTTTACATAATAAAAAGAAAGAATTTGAGATCCCAAATTTTATTAGGCTACCATTTCTTGCCACTAGATGACGCTGTTAGTAGTAGTTTTAACTGATTTAATTTGTATGATATGTACTTTTTTTGTCCCTAAAAAGATACATTTTATCAAAAAAGGCAAAAAACTGCTAAAAACAGCATGTAGTGACAAGAAATAGTACAAAAAATGGTAAATCACAAAGTTATTATTTTTATTGTATAAAATGCTAAATGCAATGGATTTTAATTTCGCTTTCTATATTTACAAGAGTTGAAAAATATGTGTGCTTATCTGTAGGCCTATGTATATTATCAATCTGCATCATCAATGTACATCAAATATGTGCATGCTTATTCCTTTACTCCTCTTGAACTAAAGCACCTACAAAGATGATAGTAGCACCAAATGATATTACTCCTTGGCTAGACCTATTTTCATTGCTGTAACTTGATTTTTTTAGCCTAAAATACACGAAAAATTGCTCTGAAGACATCAAAATTCGATTAGCCAAACTAAACAGAAAAAAATAAACTAAACTATATGATGCTTGGATCGACACCAATAGAGTGAGCAAAGTGAAGTAAATCATATTATTTGCCCTTTAAATAATGAAATAAACAAACAAAAAACCTATAAAAGCCTACATATTTGCTGAAAAATAACCTATAAAAAACTTTTTTTAATTAATTTATTTATTTTTAACCTATATTTTTAAATAAGACGTTTGCGAGGTCTGCATAATGAATACGTCTTGTTTTCCAGCTGATATATACGAGTCAAAAGCCTGGGGTATTAAGTAGCAGTTGGCGTCTGTTTTAAGTTTAGCTCGGCAAGTTGCGATACGTACAACGGAAAGGTACTGGGGTATAATCACCCCGATTATTCCCCCGTGTATAATCGGGTGATTATAACACACTAGGTCGATTATACCCCGCTCCTCTAACTAGTAAAATGGGGCCTCCTGACCGGCCAAAAAACCACAAGTTCAAGCAAGGACAGGTCGGTCAGGAGGCCCCATTTTACTAGTACCCTTCAACCACAAATTTAAATTTTATCAACGCTCCTCTAACTTCTACCATGATAGCAAGTGGGTTATACTCCATTATAATGCCCATTCGTCCTACAGTAGAAAAACACGAGCGCTGCTTCGTTCGCTCTTGTTACTGAAGGGGAAGATGGTCTAACACTACACAGACACGTGTGCCAATTCGAACGATGGGGGCATAATGCCAGCAAAACAATGCAGAGATATGCTGCTCTTTGTAGCCAACAATGGTTAAACTATGCTGTCACTATTGTTGAAAATATTGCCCCCGTTTTGCGGGCATGGAATGGAATTTATTAAAGGGGCCCTGGCCCAAAGCCACATACCCCAACAATGTGAAATATATACAACATCATAATAACACCACAGACGGAAAACGGGGGCGGAAGGGGGGGGGATGGGGCAATATCTGCAGCAATTGTTAAGCATTGTTTAACTACTGTTATATCAGGTCATCACGTTGTTCAAATGGGCATTATAGGTTAACGATTCCCAATCCCTACATCCATCAAATTTACACCAGTGGTCTACGACGCTGGGGTAAAAATTTAGAAACGTTATGACCTTGAACGGACATGTCAAGGTCAATCAAACTCGTGGAAACAGTTCCCTAGAGACTATAATCTCACCAAGGTTTCATTTCGTTAGGAGATGTTACAAGGAAACGGTGGACCATGGTCCATTACTTCTGTTGTAACCTGTGTACTACACTGGCTAGATTTTCGGTTATACAAGAGCCAAATTATGTGGAGTTCAGTTTGAAATACGTAGAATTCAACTACAACCAGAAACGCCTTGGACGAACACTCCTATCCAAAATTTCCCCTCCCCTCCCAATACTGTATACTACAATGGTTGTATTTTCAATTGTAAAAGTACCAAATATGGTGGTTATGGGTATTTTGAAATACGTAGAATTCAATTATAACCAGAAACACCGTGGATGGATCTCTTAGCAGGCGTTTCGTCTCAGAATCCAAAATGGCTGCCGATGTGTATTACTACATGCAGTGCTACAATGGATGAAATTCGTTGTAAAAGCACCAAATTTGGTTGTTGTGATTGAAACGCGCAGTTTTCGTCTGTAACCAGAAACACCCTGAACAGAACACCCTCCTAATAGGTGTGTTCCCTCAGAAGCCGAAGAGGATCCAAGTTGTTTTGCCCTTACCAAGTTTTCCACCCAATTATCTTTCCTTGTATGAAAGTTGGGTAACCTTTCATAAGTGCACCTAATCAATCTTTTTCCTAACCCTATACCAACCGGATAGCCAATACGGCGTAGTCGGTGAAAAAACAGTCCAAATGCACGCCCAAGCTATGTGAGGGGTCCCCGGGGACCCCGAGCATAGCGGGCAAGCACAGCCCAGTGGTTAGCGTCGTCGTCTCCAAACCAACTGAATAGCGGTTCGAATCCGACGACTGACAAAGTAACATATGGGAGTTAAGAAAAAAAAATGAAATGGCAGGAATGTGAAAAAAAGTGGCTGTTAAAGGGTTAATGTAGAAATTTCTTAAACACTCCAATCTCTTAACCAAACTCTACGTTTTAAACAGTCTATGAATAGTTCAGATTCTGAAAATTAGGAATTCGCATTGCAAAATGATTAAATAAATATGGATACAAACCGATTTACGTTGCCTATTGGACTTAAATGTCGCACTGCCTGAGCGGGGGAAAATACAGTGGGGTTCAATTCCACGCTCAGACAGTCTAACATTAAGTCCAAAAGATAACGTAAATAGGTTTGTATCCCTATTTATTTAACCCTTCTCAAGCCATTTGCTCCCTCCTGTTTATGCGTATTAAACTGTGTTGTCAGATTTGCAACTGTGAAATCTGATGCCAATGCCTAATGATAGGAAGGTTAAAAGGTTGAAATAGGTGTATGAAAAAAACAATGCTGACAGAATGCTCCAGAAATTTAAGACTAGCTTAGTAGCTTTAGGTTGTAACTATATTCCTCGTCAGGACTTTTTTTGAATCCACAAGTTCTGTTGTGAAGGGACAGTCTTTGAAACCGCTTTTGGCTTTAGCAACCCGTTAGCAGAAATTCTTTTCCTGTTTTTATACCAAACTTGACTTTTTTCCCCGAGGATCTGTTCGCCCTAGGCACAAAAACAAAAAAAAAAAACCTCTATCGGAAAGCCGTTTAACAGACACACGAATTTTTTGACTAAGCAGGGTGAATTAGTTTTTTGTTTATGTTCTGCCAAATAACTACTAACAGAATCGTGTGCTAGTAAGCCTGATGTCTATTAGATTCAATGCTAATTGCTTATTTTCAACTGGTTGGCTTCCCGAATTTTATTAACCTAGAGAAAAATCATTAAAAACCCTCCTGCATTAAAGCTTAAATGTTCTATATTTAAAATTTGAAGTTTTTCAGATGAATGGATACTTCGTAAATTGGTGCCAACCGCATTGGCAAATTTTGGGAAAAGCTGAAAATGAAAGGAATTTTATTGTTCAAGACAACCACAATCTTAAAAATACAAAAAAAAATTAAATTGGTTAAAAAACAGGAGTTGGTTGCCATCACAAGACTAAAAAAAAGGTTAAAAAAATTAACGGTAGGCTAAAGGTAAAAAAAAAAAAAAGCAAGCTATGGGATTCGAACCGTAGACCTCACGCACCGCAGCGTCGACACTACCTGCTGCGCTATACTCAGAAACAAATACTGCAACTTTCAAATCACTTAGAGGCTATGCTATTCTGATCTGGCGGGAAACCTATTGTCTACTGCAGAGAGCTGTTTTCGTTAATAAACCAAACGTGTTCTCTTCAAACGTCTCACAAACACTTAGACATGAATTTGGTAATGTGGCATGGTTAGAAGTAGTGTGTGTCTCATCGAAATGTAGTATGTTTCATTGACTGACGAGAGCCACAATCCATCCATCTCGTGCGACCTCCGGCCCTCAATGAATTCAAAATATAAATAACCTAATATGCAATGTAAATAAAATAATTTTAAAGAAAGACGACTGCCAAGGTGGCTGCTCACTGAGATAAATTCCAACGAGGCTACCCACTGAGATAAATACAATCTTAAGAATCCAAGTGCAGGAAAAGAATTCCTGGAAACGTTCTAATAAATATATAGTGTTAAAAGTTTTGACGTGAAATCCGCATAGTTGAATAGTACCGTAGTTCCATTAAGGTTAAATAATGGTCCAGAGGATGTAGTGTCAGTTAATGAAAGCACTTTAGGACTGCTACTACTGAAAAGTGGTCCTTTTTATACAGGAAAAGGAGATTGTAAAAACGTGGTTGTACGCAACTTGTCGGATGTGTGTGTTTTCTAGAAGAAAATGCATAAACTCCTAGTTTTCTGTGCACATGTCGATGATTTTCTGGGAGCAGGAGTTTTCAGAATTGACTGAAGGCTTTATCGATGGTGTAAGTAATTCACATACTGGCAACTTTTAAGTTTGTAGTTGGGTTTTTTTATAAAGGGTACGGATTTGGGAATGGCAGTTTCACAGTGCAAGTATGTAAATTATTTAGATGAATAGTATACGCATGTACACCTGAACAGTGATTCAGTTTGGGTGAGACTTAGTAATCTGGGTTAGGTCTGATAGGACAGTGAAACTTAGCTGATAAATGTGTAGTAAAAAGTACACTGAAATATACGTTGAAACTGTTAAGACCAATCACTGGATTTTTTGTTGTTACGTAACACTCCAACACCCATGCTACTGAAATAAGGTGTCACAAACCACACTTTTTTTTAGACAAAACACATTCTTTACTTCCAACACATCTTTACAGCACAAGGTCTCGCTCCGAGACTCTCTAAAGCATCTGTACAAAACTGAAAAACTAGTTAGTGTCCCCTAAAACCATCACAAAAATATTAGTCTAACACTCCAGGACTCGAGATAAGTGGTATCTCAACACAATTTGTGCTGCAAATTTCCGTAGTTCGATGCAAAAATTGGAACTCATCGCAGTCACTGCTTATTATTTTTTGTCCGTCTTTCCCTACCCATCGTTCCAGTCGAAAGTAACCAGTCTTTGTTGACGATTGCAACTGGCCTGCCTGTTCCCTTCATCTCTCTCTCTCCCTCTCCCTTTCGCCCCTCCTCTCCTCCCTCATCTCGGTCACGCACAAGATTGCCACTGCTGACAGGTGTAGATCCAGTAGAATATGGTTCGAATTTTCAATTTCTAAAAATATGGTCACAAGCACGCTTCATACTTTGTGTAAGAAATACCAAAGTATGATAAATAAAGATACGAAGTTTAACGATGCGTTCATCGAAATAACGATGCATGTGTGCAACTTGCAAGAAATGAACCCAGGCACACAAAAGAGTTACACCACACAAGTAATGCACAAATATCGTCCAGCGTGACAGTATCTTCCAGTAAGCAGGTAACAATACCCATGCAAAGTTGACCCCTGTTGTCAAAAAGCAAAATTTCCTCACAGTCCAGTGAATTCAGGGGTTTTTCGCGAGTATTAGACACTACGTGTAGCACCCGTGCTACTGTAATAATGAATCTTAAAACCTCGTAAAACACACTTTTCGAGGCAAAATGCTCTCTTTACTTCAGAAGAGGAAAAAGATTCCTATTCGGCCAAAAATTCAAGTATTTGGTATTTGGCCGAATATTGATTTTGGCGGAATAACGATATTCGGTATTTGGCCGAATACTGATCTTCGGTATTTGACCGAATAGTGTTAAGATTTGTTGGTATTCGGCCGAATATTTTTTTAGTCTATATTTATGCAATTGTGTTAATGTAAAAACGTTTAGCTAAGCATTTAGTTTTTGGTTTGTCAGCAGTTTTCTTCTGACATTCATAAAAGTTGAAATATGCTTGATTTACAGATATTTGGCAGTGCGTTCGGTTAAGTACTCGGCCGAATAATTCGGTATTCGGCGTATTCGGCCATTATTCGACATAGGACCGAATAATTCGGTATTCGGCCGAATATGTAAATTGTTTGGTGTCGAATATTCGGTATTCGGCAGTTTAACTGTTCGGTTATATATTCGGTATTCAGTATTCGGCAAGTTAAGTAGTCGTTTGTATATTCGGTATTCGGCAAATTTTTTATTCGGTGCATCCCTATTCAGACACATCTGGGCCCTTGCCCAGAGACTGTCTACGCACGCGTACAAAACACCAAATAACAGCGCTCCTAGAATCACCACATGTAATCTGGTCTTTACAACCCTATCCCAATCTAAACATTAGAGGCCGTAAAAACAAATGGTTGTCCTAAACTGTTAGATTATAAATAACTGCAACACTGTGACTACGGCAATAATATTCACATCTTAATCTACATGATGAAAGGGCCATGGACACCATTAAAAAATTCACAGTAATGGCTGGTTGGAAAAACTTGTTCGAGAAATTACCGGTAAATGAAATTTGATTAGACTGTATTATATGACGACGTTTTAAGTCTTTGGGAGTGTGGGGTTCTCCCAATTGTTGTTTTTTAGAATTTATCCTTTTTTACTTATTCAAAATGTAGTTTGCTGCCATTCTCACTGTGGTCTTGTTTTGTTTGTCAGGAGACCAAGACACAAAAGTGTTTTAAGTGCTGAAAATTTAAATTGTTGTTGCTGATCATACCCCGAGTGTTTTTTTCCAAGTCCATTCAGTGGGTTGCTATACTTGTGATACCCTTCGTGTTCGGAAAAATTATCTTGTGCTTCAACATAGTCATGGCACATTTATGGATTTCAACATTTCTAGATGGCCCTGTTCAGTTCTTTAGGCCTAACCACGATTCCAGTCTCGAACACCGACTGATTTGTTGGTCATCACGAACTCGATATTTCCCTAACATCTGGCAGGTATATGCCCACAAGCGTTTTTAATCTAAATCATTTCAGTCCTTACCTCTGTAAATTTCTCTCGGTTAACAAGAACCCATTGCAGTTGTCCGTCCTATTCACTGGACGTGACTGAACAAAAAGACAAAACTATAGAACCGAAAATAAACCTAATAGTCCAGTTGCCAAATGCTGATTTTTTTACCTAACCTAAAAAAAACTGTCTGCACAAAATATTTTTGCGCAGAGATGTTCAACAGTATGTCCCTACTCCAAAACATAATGATGCCACCTTGGCACCCTTGGGGAATTCAAGATGGCGTCCAAAATGGCGACAACAAAACAATATTTTTTTGCTTCTAGCGTCTAAACCGTTCATCCGATTAAAAATTAACCGGTTACCAATTATGTTTAGAATAAAATTTCTTTCAAAAAAAGTTCTATTCATATTTTTGGTAAAATTAATCCTTCTTGCCGGAATCCGTTATTTAAGTTATTTTATGCCATTAACGCATGTTATATATACAATTCCTGACTTTAAACAGCTGCGGTCCCGTTCTAATTCAGATAAATGGACGTGATTAGGCTTAGATGAAAAATGAAGATATATATTTTCCAACAAGGATAATTAAAGCGATTTATATTAATTAGGAGCTAAGCTACGGCAGATTACATACGGACTATAACTAAAAAAAAAAAAAAAGGTTGCAAAGGGTTTAACGAGCATTAACTACTCCTGGTTATCTGCCCGAAGCCCTAAGGCCCTATGTCTGCAACAGCCAGATTCCTAGGTGGTTTCCCACCCAAGTATCAATCCAACACAATGCTGCTTAACTTCGGGGATCTGACGAACTATATAACAACTATAACAAAGCCGCTGAGACAACAATACTAAGTCAAGCCAACTGAGAAAAATACAGCACCAGGCTGCAAATTCAACACCTACTGAGATATTTCTTACAAACTGTACATGTTCACAAACTGAACAGTTTTTCCCTTCGCAGCAGTTGGTGTTTAGGTAAATAGCATAAATTATTGCAACCAGAAGTGTTAAAATGGGAACAGTGCATTAAACTGTGAGTATTTTGAGAATCATTCGTTTATTTTAAATTTAAACATTTGTGATTAAAATGAACGCTCGTTTAAAAAGTTGAAAACACTGTTTTTTGTAAATTTAATGTTAAGTTTAATTGTTGATGAGTGCTTCTTGGTGCAGAAGTGAACCCCAAATCAAGTTCTCTGTGTAGTCAATTGCTGCGCCAATTTTAGTTTGTGCTAGTTATTCACTGCACTCAGAATAACGTTTAAGAAAATATTAAATGTCATTATTATTTTGTTATTATTAAATAATAATGTTACGTTATTATTTTTCTAGCATTACCCTTCCTAATATGGCATCAAAAGAAGAAAAAGACCACTCGTACCAACTCATTCGACAGGTGGATTTATTGAGAGAAGCAGAGACGCTGACTGACGTTGTTTTGATATGTGGCAACAAAGATTTTCGAGCCCACAAAATTATACTGTCTGGTGCCAGCAAGTACTTTCGTCTAATGTTTTCATCTTCAAAGGGGGATGATAGTGTCGCCGAAAGGATTGTATTTCCTACTGTTGGGGCTCAAGAAATGGAAGTCATTCTGCCATATGTTTACACGGGGAACTTCAAGGATTTCAAGGACCCTGATTCGTTGATGAAAGTTCTTGCAGCAGCACACTCGTTGCAACTCAATGGACTCATTGAATTGTGCAACACAAAAGTAACAAAAATGATAACAACTAGCTCTTTCATGGCAATCTACAATTTGGCTGAGCTGTACAAAGATTTTGGGATGATAAAAAAGGTTGAGAAGTTTGTTGCTCGTCACTTTGCCGAGCTGGCTGAAAGCGATGAATTAAAGAAGCTGAAAAACCATCAGATGGAGAGAATTGCTGAAAAACTTCTTCCGACGGAACACACAATGGATGGAATAATAAAAGGACTAATGCGGTGGGCTGAAGTGGATGGAAAAACCTTCGGAAGAAAAGAGCAGATTCTTCTGACGATACTAACGACTTTAGACCTCGAACTGATCTCTACTGATATACTAAGAAAACTTCTGCAATGTAGAAAAAATGGTTTTAAATAACTATCGTCTTCTCGTTCTGCTTACAGCTGAAGCCACATCACGAATGCTATCCCCCTCCTAAAATTATCAGCGAACTCCTTAGTTAGACAGTATGAGTTTGTGCATAGCCATTGGTCACAAGTTAGTGAAGTTTCGCCGTTTGATGTTACATCTGGCATGTCAGTGGACTGGTTTGATAAATAGGTTTCTGTTTGGTAGGCTAAACGGTCCATAACGAAGCTTGTGATTGTTGCTCTTCCATGTTATGCTACTTTTAGGGAGCTTGCTATCTGGGTTATGCATCCTAGCCTTCTGAACGAGTTTATTTATGTCGTTGAAGGCAAGTCCAGCGAAAATGCAGTGCCACTATTCTTTAGGAACATTACATCGATGTTTACTTGGCTATAATGTAACCTTTCTAAGGTCATATTCACAACTGGACACAAAAGAGTGGTGGGAACATGTTGCATACGTTCAATGAAACATTTTTGTTTTGTTCCTGCATCACGACACGATGCTTCGATAGGCGCCTTTTTTTCACTTGGAATGTGCCGAAATTATTGCCGACGGATTGAGCTATACTTTTCAGACAGACACTTAGCCAACTGAGGTAGCTCTGTTGGCTGCGGGTAGCTCAAGCTCAGATGCTACCATTAAGCTGGTTGTGTTTGAGCCACCTCAGTCGGCTCCGAATCTTAGTAGCTCCATATGTCGACAATCATTTTGGCATCTTCCAAGCTAAAAATGGCACCTACGAAGCATCTTGTTGTGATGGAGTAATGAAATTGTATCGAACATACGTAACTTTTTCCCACTACTCGTTTTCTCTCCAGTTGTTGTGTAGGTTACCCAAGTGTGATATCCGTGAGTAAATCTCGATATAATTGCCATTTAAACGAATACTTGCCGGATTATTTTTCCCACCATCTGAATCATCCATGTGAATTTTCCCAGGTCATTGTTTTTACAAAAAGCTTACAAAAATCAAAATAACGTAGTGTTATGATCCTCAATACGTAGTGCCTGCACCATTGTGTCCCACATCACGTTAATTGATGGTTACAATGAGGACATTCTCGGTGATCAACTCTTTATTTTGCCAAAAGAAAACTTCCATCCTAAGCAATATGATGTATACAACGTCTCGGTGAGCACAGTGGATGCCCAGCAGTTTGAAGGGAGACAGATACCAGTAAGCCAAGCATCTGTGAAAGGAGCATTTATTAACGAAAAATTACTATGTTGATGTGTAGGATTTGGAATGTTTCATTTTGACGTCAAGTCGGAACAGTGGATAGGAAAATTATTCCAATCTAGGATCCACACGTCATCAACGATTATAATTGATAATGCGTAGGATAACCAACGACATCGAGCGAATTGTATTAACAATCATGAGTATTTTAAGAGTCAGCACTGTACATTTTTATGAGGGAAAGTAGCTGTTAAGTGCGCAGAATACACTAAATATGAGGTTTCGGGGATAACGATGTCTTGGGGAATACGAGGATTCGGGGGTTTCGGGGGGTTTGGGGTTTAGAGGATTTGGGGGATTTCAAGTATTCGGGGGATTTTGACGATTGGGGGGTTTCGAGGTTTCGGGGATATGAGGTTTCGTGGAATACGAGGTTTCGAGGATTCGGGAGTTTCGGGGATTAGATAAAATACACCCCATTCTCAAATGATTAAAAACAGCTTAAAAGCTTTGTACATAATCATTAAAATCGCTTTAAAACAACCATGTTAATGGCAACACACAATGACTATTGAATTAAATAAACAAAAACTTAACGTTTTTCTGGCCAAAAAGCATAGATTCTAGTTTATTTTATTTGTAGTCATTTTGTGTCGCCATTAACGTGGTACTTAGGTTTATTTTTACCGTTGTGTACGAAGCTTTTTGAACTACTTTTCTCACTTGAGAACGATATGCATTTTCATAACCCGAAACGCCGTGTTTAATGCATACTGTGCACTTTTCAGGCTAGTTTTCCATAAAAAAAAAATCACGAGTGGCACAGAGACGGCTTTGGTTATCCTGCTTATTATAGCATGGACTTGTATACTATTACACTACGTTACAGTGGCTTCCAACTCCATGATTATAGCAACTGCATATGGTTCAAGTCGGGAATGCACTGTTGCATCGATTCTTAGTATTGTTGACGCATCTCGCGCTGTGACTGCATTGTTGCAACCAAATATCAACATTTTGACCTAAATTTCTGCGGCCTGTCATATTAGTATGGCTGATTTCTTGACTACAGTGATACGATTTTGAGGTAGACAATAGCTTTTGTGTACACACACAGACTTGTGTAGTACGTCTGTAGTCGTCGTTTCTGACTGAAGGTCTCAAAAATATTGCCAATATTGCCAATTGCGCGTTAATGTTTTTAAAGTAGAATTGGTTATAGTGTTGTAAGAGTATATGTATAACTGTAAACAATTTGCTTCATTACTTACTGTATGATTTCGTTGTTGGGTCGTGTTTTCAATTAAAATATCAAGAAATTAATGTCAAACTTGTAAGAACGGCTTTGAAACGTGGCTTTCCAAAAAGCAAGTAATGGTCATTACCACTGTTTGCAACAATGGCGAGGTGAATACGGCAGTTGGTACCTTCGAGAGATGCAACAATAACATCGTGAGGTGACGCCGAGGAGAGTTTTGTTGTCTTCAAGGATGTACAAAGGCATATTCTCCGAGCCATTGTTGCAAACGTGGTAATAAGTGTCTTGTACGTATACCCGATTGTTGCTTAGCATTGTAGTTGATAATGACTGGACACGTTAACCAGTAAAAAATATCTTCTAGGAGATATTCTTTACTTTGTCTGCAAAACTCGTGAAAGGGTTCGGAAACCCACTAGTGGGTTCTGGCAAGAATCAACGGCTTGAATCGTTTATGAAGAGAAAGGAGCATCTTGCATTGCTAAGAATCCACAATAAGAACCATATGCATGTGATATAAAAACAAACGGCTGTCCGACTTAATCCATGCAACTACAACATGTATACATTTTTGTTTCATGAAAAAGACTGAAAATGCTATTTTAAAGAATTGACAACAACCCAGTAACGCACGAGAGTGAATAAAATATTCCACTAATCTCCCTCATATTTAATAAAAACATGAAAAAATTATTCAGTTTTCCAAATATCATTCAGTCTTTCAATTAAGTGGTTAAGGATGCCACAAACTTTAAACTGAGAATGATGATGGAGGCTAAATGTTTATGTAAAAAATTAACGTGATAGAAGACATTGAAAATAATATTCAAGTTTACTGACTTCAAACCCATTCGGCTTTCCGTCCTGTTTAATGTTTACCGAAAGATATCGTCGACCCAGACTATAGGTGGACAGCAGAATTTGCCACCAAACGGTGTTAGGACTTTTTACCAGCGGTTAGATAACAATTTGGCAGTTTATCCTACTAGGTTGTGTAGTTCGGCAAGTTCGTCATGCAACTAGTCGACATAATGGTGGTGCGTGGGCTTCGAACAGCTAATTCTTACCTATAGTCGTTTGTTGCTGATTTTGTGTTTCGTTCTTTGCTTATTTTCAAATTCATGATGTTTACTCAAACTTTGTGCACGTTTTATGTATGACCAAATTCTTGTTTGTATTTCCACCTTTGCTTTTCTGATAGTATGATTGAAACTACACATCAGGAGTTTTCAATAATGGCTGAACTACGGTGTGTAATGTTGAAAGGTTCACGGGAGATGATGGGCTGTGAAATCTGATCCTTTAGAGTTTAGATTATCCATGAGTGCCACCATGGCTAATCACCAGTAGCAGCTCTCCGCCCAAGCATGTTAGGCCTAATCGCCACTAATATTCGAAAAACATGGTAGTAGAAGCAACCGCAGTACATAAAATATTAAATGCAGTACTTTAATAAACGCAAATAAATGCAAGTTAAAAATAAAATAATAATAACTGTCATAAAAGTTAGTGACGTTACAGATTATATTCTGTTTTAAATCTTAAACAATATTTTTATTAAAACTAAAACAGCATTTACCTTAGTTGATGCGTCGTGATGTTCGTCGAATAGATTTCACCGAGTTGGTCTACTTCCGGCAGGTTTGTGATGGATCGTTGGGGAAGCAAAACTACAGAATGGCCATTTGAGCAATATCGTGACCTGATATAACAATGGTTAAACAATGCTTTGCCGATTGTTGAACACATTGCCCCCACTTTTCGCACAATGCCCGCAAAACTGCGGGCAATATGTTCAACAATCGTTAAAGCATTGTTTAACCATTGTTAGCTACAAAGGGTGGTATAACTCAGTATTGTTTTGTTGGCATTGTGTCCCCATTTGTTGAATGAATGGTTAAAACTGAACATCCCCGAAGTTAAGCAGCATTGGGCTGGATTGATACTTGGGTGGGTGACCGCCTGGGAATCTGGCTGTTGCAGACATAGGGCCTTAGGGCTTCGGGCAGATGACCAGGAGTGGTTAACGCTCGTTAAACCCTTTAAACCCTTTAAAACTGAAGTTCATGCCTGTGCATTGTTAAATGAACTTCCCCTTCAGCAACAAGAACAAATAAAGCGATGCTCGTGCTGCACGGGTAGCTGCGAGCACTGGGGCGTCAGATTCGATAGGCGTCCTGGTCCCAGTGTACATCTCTGGCTTCGTACAGACCCGGGTTCGATCCTGGCGATGGGAAGTGTATATGTACGGGTTTTTCTCCGGTTGTTTCCCGCCCGTTGCACGAGGGTTTCCTCCGGGTACTCCGGTTTCCTCCCTCATGCGGCAAAAAACAACTGTAATAATGGTGGTACTTCTTCCACTTAACATCTGCCGCCGGGGAATTTGGGTGGGTGGATGCCTCGAGCATCGGCTCTATATATTATATTATTATTTTAAATAATCCATTACCTTTTCTAAAGCTTTCTCCTCCTCAAAATGCTGTTCAATCTAGAGAAAATAAATCGAAGATGTCCTTTGGTTCGCTACCTACTGTGCAGGTTACTGTGCAGCCTCTATCATTTAAAAGCCGAGGCGGAGCGGTAAGCTCACCTTTTCTTCTCTACGCCACCAAGCTGTTCACTTCGATCCCAGCTGCCATCCGCTACGTCCTATCCCATCCTGCGGTTACACCATCCTCTTGCCTCGCGCTAAAGGGACACCAAGGGATGGATCCTCATCCCGCACTCCTCGATCCGCATCCCCTACGGTCCCGCTGGTTGTGGACAATGTGGAAATTCTGGAACTTACTGCGGACCAGGATTCTTTGGAGCCGCGTCCGCCGCTCAATAACGTCCTTTCAGAGCCGTCCGTCCCGGTACCACGTGACACTGCAGCCACGCCTCCAATCCCCTGCAGTCAACCACCGCCAGCACGGGACTTGCGTTCTCTTGGCGACGAACTCTCTCATACCAAGGAACGGTACGCTTGGTCTCCTCCGCGGGAAACCTTCAAACGGAAAGCACCTGTCTCCAATTATACTTCAGCCTGGCTTGCTACCATCCCTAATCATCACAAATCGTCCCTTGAATATGCCGATCCATCCGCTACACCTGACGGTCCGCCTCGTTGTGTCCAATCCGCTCAACTACATCCTCAAGCTCCTCCTGCGGACGAGGACTGTGATCCTTTTTATTCACCAGACCTGTCCCTTTCCGATCATCCGGGACCACCATTCCAAGGAGATCCAGATCCTCAACCCCACCACCCCTTCAGGTGGTGGACAGACATCCTCAACCTGACTGCTACGGTTACTCTCCACGAGACCCGTCCCTTCCCAATCATCCAGACCCACCATTCCAAGGAGATCCAGATCCCTCTGAGATACCACTCCCTGAACTATTAAAAACAGTTGAAGGGATTGTTCCGGATTGTTTCTTATACAAGCCATTCTCTTCCTCCGATCCGGTTTCCAAAAACAGGGGCTTTGCTACTGGCTTTGGCTTTGGATTACGTGGCCAGCTTCCGCACCAGCCTCCTTTGCTAGGACAGTCGACCACGCTCCTCACAACATGCTTCGGACTGGTGGTGTCCTTCTCGGTAATGGGACACCTCTTGAACTGGATAAGGATCCACCTCCTATCGTCCTGTCCGTGAAAGTTACTTCTTCCTAGTGATCCTTTCAATTATTTTACTTGGATTCAGTCAAAGTTTGTAAGCAGACCTCCTGTGCAAGATCCGCCCCGGGAGCTGGAAGCACCAGCTTCCGTTCCACTCCGGACGGAAATTACGTCCCTTTTTCGCAAGCAAGCCGTTCGAGTAGTGCTTCCTCCGTTCACTCCAGGATTCTACAGCAGCAACTTTTTGTGCAACAAGAAGTCGGGCGGAACGCAGCTGATTTTCAACTTAAAACCACTAAACCGGTTCATCCTCAATCCACACTTTCAAATGGAAACAGTCTCCTCCATCCGAGACTCACTACAACCCAACGATTGGACAGTGTCTCTAGACCTGGCAGATGCATACCTTTACATTCCGCTTCATGCATCTGTCCGCCACCTCTTCCGTTTCTTGTTAGACGGTACGGTGTTCGAATTTCTCTGCCTCCCTTTCGGACTAAATGCCGCCTCGCGGATCTTTATTATGGTCCTGCGTCCTGTCCTCGCCTACCTGCATCAAAAAGACATTTGCATTCATGCTTTCCTCGACGACGGTCTCCTACCTCATCCTGATCCGGGTGCACTCTCCAACAATCTACACAACGTCGTGTCTCTTTTTCATCACCTCGGCCTGGGAATAAATTTTTCAAAATCCTGCTTTCAGCCAGCTCAAACCTTCATATTCCTAGGGGTATTCTTCGATCTCAACAAGGCAACAGTTATGCCGTCCCTGGAACACATAGAAAATCGTCTACATTCAGCCAATGCTTTAATCCGCATGCCCCTCCACATGTTCCAAGATCTCGCATCCACCATCGGAACCATCGACTCCTTCGTGGACTTCGTCCCTTACGGCAGGTGGATGGCATGACCATTCCACCATTACCGGGCCAGCCTTTGGGGCGATCCTCAACATGCTTCGAATCTGCCACCCCAACCTCTCGAGTCTCGATCCTTCCTTTCTCACCGACACCTTCAGGTGGTGTACAGACGTCCTCAACCTAAATGCTCGGCCTTCGCCATTTTCAAAGCCATGTGGCAGGGCGGATAGTACAAGTTCATACAGACAACACAACTGCTGTCACCTATCTCCGGAAGGGAGGGGGGACTCGCTCTCTATCTTTCCATCACGTCAGCTCTCAAATCTCCCAACTATGCATTCAGCTTCACGTTTGCCTCATACAGCTTCACATCCCAGGGTCACTGAATGTAATAGCCGACTCCCTCTCTGCCTTGATCCACCCATCAGCGAATGGACATTGCATTCGACCATCTGCTCCGACCTCTTCCATCTTTGGAGACACCCAATGGTCGACCTCTTTCCCACGGGGTACAATGCCAGACTTCCCCGGTTTGTCAGCCTCTTTCTGGACCCTCGCACCTGGGCAGTGGATGCATTGACTCTGGATTGAGATCACCTCTATGCTTATTTATGCCTTCCCTCCTTCACGCCTGCTCCCTCTTGTACTACGCAAAATCATCAGCTCACGCGGAGGATTCCTTTTAATAGCACCGAATTGGCCAGTGGCAGCCTGGTTTCCGCTACTACTCAGCCTCCTCATCGACACTCCCCGTCAATTATCGAGCCGCCCGGACATCCTAAGATCGATTCTCCACCCGAACCACTGAGCACTGCGACTTCACGGGTGGCTATTGTCATCCAGCTCCTCCGAGCGTCTGGCATTCTTGAGTATGAGGCCACCCGCATCGCATCACGAGCCATCCGATCCTCTACCAACAAGATTTATGACAGTCACTGGAAACGATTGTTTCGTTGGTGTGTCGCAGAACAGGTTGATCCAATCCGTCCCCATTTACACGACCTCTTCCGCTTTTCACGAATCTCTTCAATAGTAGGCTCAGAGGCTCCATCATCCTAGTTTACCGCTCTGCTTTGAATGCCTTCTTCAAAGCGGCTGGTAACATGCACCTCCTCACCGATTATAGAATCTCATCCTTGATCCACTCTTTTCATCTAGATCATCCACGCATTTCTAGGGAGTTCCCTGATTGGGATCGGTCCATCGTCCTCACAGCCCTTATAGCTCCACCCTATAAGCCCATGCATTCTGCTAGGCTCAGCCACCTCACAAGGAAAGCAGTATTTCTCGTGGCGCTTGCAGCATGTCTTCATTGCAGCGAACTGCAAGCCTTCTCTGCCACAGAAAGAGACTGTTTCTTCTTGCCTCACTATGTTGGAGTTACGCTGACCCCACGCGCATCGTTCCGTGCTAAAACCCCAAAACCCAACGAGAGGACCCATCCTTTCATCATTTCGTCCTTATCCTCCATTCTAGGCGACGACGAGGAACGATCCCTTTGCCCCGTCCAGGCGATCCGATTTCACCTAAAGGCATCCAAGCCCATCCGTTCACAACTCTTTCTTCCTTTCAGAAACAAGGTTGGCACCACTTCCACCCATATGATCGCCATATGGCTGCAAAGTGTCATCGTCCAAGCCTACGAAGCATTTGACATAAATTGTGCCTCTGAAGGCATCAGAGTAACATCCCACGAACTTCGTGCAATTTCTACATTCTGTGCTCACGACAGCAACATCCCCATTACTGACATAATGGAAGCTGCCTCTTGGCGGCATCCCACGGTCTTAACATCCCATTACCTCCGGGACATGTCCCATCAAGCTGAGGGACTCTACCGTATCGGGCCATTTGTTGCTGCCCGACGTATACTTGAACCCCCTTTTACACTCCGAGTTTTCTGTGTGGAGAACGGGTCACTACCTAAGGGAACTTGAGTCTAATGGCTCTCGCCGCCTAGACAAAGTCAGGATTGCTTTAAAAAAAGGAATGGATATTTTCAAGGCAACTGGAAACTCCAAAATACCAGTGTTACCTGGGTGATTTTGGTTTCTATTGCCTGTTGAAAATATACATTACCTTGGTCCCGCCCCCCGCCCCTCTTTTCGCCATCTAGGGCACAATAGAGAACCGAAAAGGTGAGCTTACCGCACCACCTCGGCTTTTATATGATGGAGGCTGTGCAGTAACCTGCGCAGTAGGTAGTGAACCGACAGGACATCTTCGATTTATTTTCTCTAGATCGAACAGCATTTTGAGAAGGAAAATGCTTTAAAAAAAGGTAATGTTTACTTTCAATAGGCAATAGAAATCAAAATCAACCAGGTAACACTGATATTTTGGGAGTTTTTTTATTGTAGGATGAATGGGCCTTATAATGGATAACAATCGAAAACCTCGCGACATAAAAAAACAATTCCCGCGGACGCTGGAGTGCCCTTCTGACATCGTTTTATAATGCCTTCGGTTTTTGGTCATTGTCTTTTATTCAGAAGACGGTATGTATATTCCCGAGTGCTGAGAACTAACAACATCGAGGGGCCGAGCGATTGTTAGTTTTTTGCACGAGGGAACAGGCGATGTCCGCAGCTCTACCCAACCCGACAATAAAGAACCACGCGAAGTCAGTAATGACGTAGTGCGTGGAGTAGTCCAACAATGCAAGGCAGAAAGGAAAAAATAGTTTTCTTTTGCGTATAGTGTTCTAATATGGCTTCGAAATTTGTAGTCGAGTATTTGTTTGATTTGTTGATTGATGGAGATGTTTCGAAAGAGAGTACGTAATATAATGTTGGAGATGGTTGAGTCGGAAGTCGGTGCGCAAGGGCGCCCGTATATTGGGGCTCGCCCATCTGCCCCTTTTCTTTGCCTTCTTGTCCTTTTAATAGACAGAATCCTGACGAAAATCCTTAAAAACAAAATCAAAAACGTTTAAACAAAAGCTGTTTCGAAGATCCATAACAGTGAATAGGCTAAAATAAGCCACGTCCCAAAGAAGAAAAAAATTTCCTCAGAAACCTCCCCCCCTTCTTTTTTTTTTTGGGGGGGGCTGTTCTGCTGGCGCCCTTGTCGGTGCGTCCGGCATTTTACATGGAAACGAACCCTCCACATGTAAACAAATATGTACCGACGAAACTACCGATATGAAAGAAAGTTTTAAAGGATTTTTTTTTTTATTTTCACTTTGGTTGTCATATTGCAATGAATTTTAATGTTTGAGATGTTTACCGATATTGCCCGTTTTCAGTATTTATTATGGGTATTATGGTAAAAAAAATAACTAACCGTTTAGAAATAAATCAAATTTACACAATGGGACGTGTAGCACGGGTCTTCCTTTAAAAAAATAATCGAGTGCTAAGAACAGCCCTCGTTCATTGTTGTGCTCCGGCATCCTTCCATTGTAATCGAGGGCTGAGATACGGATATCGGTAGATAAGTTCTCGTTTCAAACGCTAATCGAGCGTAGTTTAAATATCGATAAATGTTCTCAGCCACATGTTACATTCCCAAGCTGATAAAAACAGCGGCATTTTTTTTTCAGCGCCGGACTGCGACTTGGGGTTCAGAACATTTGGTGATAAACAACAAGGCTCTCGTGAAATTGCTACTGAAAAAAAAAATGTTTAAGCATGCTAACTTCAACAAATAAAGTTATCATTGGTGGAAGAGTTTAAATCGGAATACCTTCGTATAGATAAGGTAATCAATCAACCTGTAAGCCAAGCGGTAATCTCGAAAACGCCCCGCTCGTGACATCGCAGTCTGATTATTCTTTTACCCTTCAAACAGACGAAACTGAAAGAAGTATAGACCGTACAGCCTACTTGCTTCTGACCCTACTTTTGTTATATCTGTCTTGGAGAGAAGAAAAGCAGATAATTGACTGTACATTCTGGTCGATGGTAAGCTCAACTTCATTATTACGTCATTGTTTCATCTGCAAAAACTATAAAACTCTAACACGAAGGGTGGATGGGGGATAGGAGGTATTACATGGATTAAATTTTCCCTACAAGCTAATACTTTGTTAGCAATTAGTTAATACTCTACTAGTGTGAACCACGTGTAATTAGGCCTATTTCATTCAAATAGGTCTAATTACACGTAATTAGGTCTATTTACGTACCATTGTTGTGCCAAATCACCTTCATTGGCACGTTATTTACGTTCTAATTTACTCACTCCAAAAACATAATTTGTGTTAGCGAATATTCCTAAGCAAGGAAGAAAGGCCAAAGGTCAGACATGCCAACTAATTTTATCCTAAACGCATTAAGTGAACAGAATATCGCAAGTCAACACTCGGGCGCCCTCTAGCTGCGATCATAGGAACTCTCCCTAGCATGTCTATAAGGGGCGTTCTTGCTAAGACTCTCCTTCATCTAACGTACTCCTGGTCACACGCGTAGCTTCTTCGCTAAAGACCATTTTTTGGTTTGCTTTTTTTTTTGTCTTTAACGACTCAAAGCGTTATTAAACGGGGAATGTTGGACAGTAATAAGGCTGTGTCCTACATATGACAGATTACAGAAAATTTTTGTACCTGAAAATGCATTTATCTTATAAGGAAATAAAAAAAAAATTCGGATTAATACGTGATGATGGCTCAGTCAGCAAATTCGTTGGTTTACGGATCAAAGAAGGCTTATGGATGCTGGACGGAGTCTTGGCAGTATGGTAGTGAAATTTTTAATTCAACGTATTCCTGGCAAACAGCAGCATATAAAGAGGTCCGTCCTATATGCGGATTGGACGTTGTGGCCTATGAACTGCCAGGAACAGTAACCTCCTCAGCGAATGTCTGTACTACAAAACAGTACACCCACTTCATAGAGAATTTTTAACAAGGATGGTTTCCATGACAACATAACCTAATTGGCAGATCGGCTAGCGTGTGATCGGCTAGCCGATCTGAGGAGACTTCGATGCTGTATCGACTTATAAATTAAGAATAAATCGGAGTTTTTAATGTTTTCTTGTTAATTTTTTATCTCGTGATTGGTTCTTTATTATATGCCCAAATTATTTTTAGTGTGAAAGCCAAGACGCAAGTTACTTTCCTTCATTAGGTATGTTTGTACACCAGTAACAAGGGTTGAACAGCTACTTTACTCCGCTGGAGCCCGCAGCTACAGGTCTGCCTCAGCACCGCAGTGGTTAGAGCGCCTAGTTAGTAAGCAAGATTGAGTTCCTGGGTTCGAGTCCTATTCGGGGAAGTTATCTTTTCTTCCTTTCTCAGATTAATGCATTTTGTATTCTCACAGGACCAGTCTGTAATGCATATTGTTTGCTTCGTTAACAATCCAGTTTTTATTTTCAGTGTTTATTTTATTTTTAGTACTTTTCAGTTTTCGGTTTTCCTTTAGTTCGTTTCAGCTTTAGTTATTTTTTCCTTTAGTTCGTTTCAGATTTAGTTCGTTTTTCCTTTAGTTCGTTTTTCCTTTAGTTCGTTTTGCCTTGAGTTCGTTTTGCCTTTAGTTCGTTTTTCCTTGAGTTCGTTTTTCCTTGAGTTCGTTTTACCTTTAGTTCGTTTTGCCTTTAGTTCGTTTTTCCTTGAGTTCGTTTTTCCTTCAGTTCGGTTTTCCTTTAGTTCGTTTCAGTTTTAGTTCGTTTTTCCTTGAGTTCGTTTTTCCTTGCTCCCATGAAACTTTATCTATACATCTTCACAACCGTAAAAAAACGCTCGACACAAATTTTTCTAATACCAAACTTCAGGCTGAATGAATTATGATTCACGGCTTTTCACATGGTCACAACATACTGTAAAGGACAACATGCTGTATGACAACACCAATGTCTTCGTACAGCCAAATAAAATCATCGTACAATACAAAACAGTGCACATCGTACGACAGTAAAAATTTAAAAAGAAGGCAAAACCATACTGAAAAAAAACCGATGTAGCAAGAAAAGGCTTTAATTTTATTTTTCCAGCGTTGTTTCTTTTATTTGAGGGTAGGGGGAACCGGTGTTAGGCTGAGCGCCCGTCAACATCATCAACATCAAAGCAGCAGCATTAAACAGCATTAAATCAACCAAAATGCTTTACAAAGTCGCTGGAATCAGTTCAAAACCATCACCTCAAATAAAAGAAACGCTGGAAAAATAAAATTAAAACCTTTTCTTGCTACATCGCTTTTTTTTTTTCAGTATGGCTCTGCCTTATTTTAAATTTTTACTGTCGTACGATGTGCACTGTTTTGTATAAACCTTGTCCGGTCTTCAGTGTTACTGCATGCAAAGTTTGGTTTGGATAGTTCTTGTCGTTTTCGCGTGATGCATTGGACTGTCTTCATAGCCTTTACTAAAACACATTCATGGGGTGGAATCAAACGTCTGAAAGGCCACTCACCAGGAGCCGCTTATGCACAAGTTCCCTGGCAAGACCCCCAAACATTGAAGTCTGTAGAAGTAAGATCAAGCGACCTAGCAAGCAATTTGAGTGGTTCCTTTCTTCCTAACAATGCATTTCGAAGGTGTTGGTCCTGAAACTTCCTAACTTGCACCTGAAAGTGTGGATGGGCACCATTTTGTTGGAAGTACTAATCTCCAGGGCGTATATCACTTTCACTTGTTGCTGGAGCAACGTCGTCATCCAGCAGACGCAAGTGTTGTGCTCCAATGGGGTTCTCTTCCATAAGGAACGGACCTACTATGCCTCCTAAGTAGATCTCTGCAGGATTTTTGGGATACTGCGTGATGATTTTATCCGCATACATGACGCAGATGTGCCTGTTTACCTTCCCCATACAGATGAACCTTAAGTCTTATCCGCGAACATGGATGAGAAAAACACGGTCTAGGACAGTGCGATCACGGCTAATAAAACTACACATCATATCACAGAATTCAGGACGTCGGTCAGCATCACCCTTATTAATTATGTGGAGACGTCGTGTTCTCTAAGGCTTCAAACCTGTTAGTTTCAATGATCTCTGCGCTGTTTTTTTTAATATAATTATCCGCTGCATCACCTGTTTTTGGGACGTATTTGGTTCTTCCAAGAAGAGGAAGTGGACGTCTGCAACAGGACTTAAATGTCCTTTATGGAAGTTTGCTACAGATCCTTTCGAATTTCTTTATCAAACGGTAAAATGGAGACTTTGCAGGAACAGGGATACATCACGTGGTGCACACAACATCAAGGAACACAACATCACAGAAGTCGTGTGAGTGTCACCACCTGATAACATCCACAAGCTGTGGAATCAACGTTCAAAACATTCTGTAGTGCACTGAAAAGAAGCCACAGGACCAATGCAACACAGGTACCCTGCGTACACACAAACGACTACAATAAATGAAAATAAAGAAACAAAATGCTGTACCAATAATGAGACCGTTTAGGATGTTGTCGTCTGTATACAGTATAGTGCACAATCAAAAATACCAGGCAAGATCTCGTTAAATATGAAGAAAGGTATCCAAATGAGGAGATAAAGTTAAGAAAACGTATCAATACTTGCATATACCGGGTGTCTCAATAGTCAGTGGTCACCCGGGTGATATACCTGGGAGATACACAGGGTGTTCATGCCGCTATACCATGGGATTTTTATCTTTGTTCATGCTGGTGGTACCGTCCAGCATGAACAAAGATCAGAATCCCCCGTATAGCAGGATGAACACCCGGTATATCACCCGCGTATATATAACCTGGGTGACCCCTGACGTTTGGAATACCCGGTATACACAAACCAAGAAAAGGCACACACAGTACGCAAACGATGCGACAATGCAAATGTGTGGCACTTGTACACATACGACGGAACAAATTAGTGAACACATTCTGCTGTCGGGTGACTTGTTTATACTTTAACGTGAACCTAGGTTAACTATACCTTCAGTGTGCAACATTTTTTGAAAGCTCAGGGCACCTGCATTACTTGACTACACTCCCATACCCAATCCAATGGGAACATTCCACGTTAACAAGGGGGTGGAAGCGTCGGTCAGTTCATAGGGTTATAGCACAGTATCACCGTAAATTGCGTTGCTAACGCTAACGAAGAGGCTGAAGGGACCTTTCACATTAAATAAAGTAGCAGACGGGTG
The DNA here is from genome assembly GCA_023313725.1 of Lithobius niger. Taxonomy (NCBI): domain Eukaryota; kingdom Metazoa; phylum Arthropoda; class Chilopoda; order Lithobiomorpha; family Lithobiidae; genus Lithobius; species Lithobius niger. The sequence goes on from JAHWFP010169269.1 coordinate 41,835, forward strand.
TTGACAACGCGATTTCACACGTTTGATCTCACCCTATGCAGGCGGATCTGTGGCAGTGTTGAGGCGAGGCTAAGCTATTGAAATGAGGTGGGTGGGGTTTTTTTTTTTTTTAACTCCTGATTCCGTCGACTTTGTAAAGCATTTTTGGTTGATTTAATGCTACTGACCTCGCTTTTTTTTACATTAATTTCTTTGGGCCTTAAGTTAGCCGAATCAATTTAATGGTTGTATGGCAGAACCGGCTCAATTTTGAACATTACCAGATTTTTTGAGAAGAAGAAAGATCTGGTAAAGGGAGGAGCTATCCCGGGGATTTAAACAGGGAAACCTTCGATCATCGTAGGGACCGAAAGATTGTCCAGAATTGGCCAGAATAGTTCCCATAGCCACTGAAGGATCATGGTAGCCTCTCACGCTACCCTGACCGTCAGTCCTGGCAAGGACTTTGCCAAGATCCCTTTTCCATGGGTTCGACCAGATCCGCAAATCTCCAGCAACCAGGGTGAGCTCTCTCACCACTCAGCCACGATGACCACGTACTTAGCACAACATCCCCCAGCCCCCAAATAAAAGAAACAACGCTAGAAATAAAATTTAAACTTCTTCTTCCTGCAGATTTTTTTAATGTTACTGGTGAATTTTTTTTTATTTCAATGTCATCCCATCTTCATTGATTTATATTGTACGATCTTCTTACTATTCTGCTCAAGAGACCTTGGTGTTGTCATACATACGTTTCCGATGCTCTCTCTTTATCCACGTCCTAATAAAACCTTTTTTTCGTTACTCGTGCAACAAGTTGGGAGTTCAACTTTCAGTAGGTGGAAAATGATGGTTACGCAGAAAGAAAGTTAAAATGTCTGAAACTTTTTTCATAAAATTTCTAAGTATAGTGCGCACCACTTTTTCGAAATCAGAATTGGCTTCTGGATAAAAAAAAAAGTAGTCCTTCTTGACAGTTTTTTATATAACGACTGGTGAAAAGTTAAATTTGGATCAAATTTCTGCAGTAACGTCTTTTTATGGGTACCCTAAAACCATCGAAACACTATCATTACAAGGATTTTTTTCTCTGACACTAACTACCGTACATCTATTTACGAGCCAATGGTAGGATCAAAGTGTTACATCCGTCCGTCCTATAGATGTTCATGTATGATTTTTAAACGCTTATAACTCAGGACGTAAAATTACAAACTAAAATGTAAATGAAAAATAAATAAAGTAAATAAAGTAAAGATACAAAAGGGTCCATTGGGTAGATAATGGTACAAAAGGATACAGAAGGGTACATATGATCCAAGAGAGTACAAAGGTACGAACGGGAACGAAATGGAGAGTAATATTACATTCCAATACGTAAATAAAGAGCAAGAATAAAGAAAAGGTACAAAATGCCACATAGGGTACAAAACTGTACATAACGATACGAAAGGGTACAAGGGCACATAGGGTACACACGGTACAACAGGGTACAGAAGGGCACCCAAAGACGCAAAGATGACAAATGGCGCAAAGACCGGTAAGGGCGCAAATGCTGTTAGAACCTTCATCAGCAAATTAGAACACTAAATTGCTGATGAAGGTTCTAACAGCATTCCACTTGCTTCAAGTTGACAAAAGGTTACATATGAAGGGTATGAAAGGATACAGAAGGTTACGGAAGGGTACGAAATAACGGGTACAAAAAGGTTCAAAATGATAAGAAAGAGTGCAAAACGGAACATACGAATAAACAATGTCAAATAAGAGTTAAACGAACCGTTATTCTACGACAGATATGGGGCCCCCGGCGACATTTTCAATTTTGCTGTAACTTGACATCGCAAACTGCCAAAATGCTAGTTTAGCCATAACTGTCCTATGCACACTATTAAGCAAGAAAAAAAATTTCAGGCAGTTATTGTTATCTTTCATTTTAAATCAGTCAAATAATGATTTTTTTTTCATTTCCACCTAAACTAAACAGTATTAAATTTGAAGACCCTGATGGTACATCAAGACATTTCCTCAGAGTGATGCCAAAATAACTTTATCACATCCAAGTTATAAGAATTCCAAGAAATATATTTTCACTGTACCCTACTGTATGCTCTTGGTATTATAACACTAATTCTGTGTTTTTTTTTTTTTTTTTTTTTTTTAGTCTTCTGGTTCTATGATGGCAGCAGCAACAGAAAAAGATCCGTTGTACCATCTTGGACAACAGCTGAATTCGTTGAGAGAATCTGGGAGCCTCACAGATGTCGTCTTGGTGTGTGGCGACAAAGATATTCCAGCTCACAAAATAATCCTGTCTGGTGCCAGCAGGTATTTCCACACAATGTTTTCACCAGAATGGGATAAAAATAAAAGTGAGAGGATTGAACTCCCTACTGTCGGAGCGGAAGAAATAGAAGTGATTCTTCAATTTCTGTATACTGGTAAGTTCAAAGATGTCGAGAACACTAAATTGCTGTTGAAGGTTCTAGCAGCATCCCACTTGCTGCAAGTTGACAAACTCGTTGATAGGTGCAACGAAAAATTAACGACAAGGCTGACTACGGACAGTTTCATGGAAGTGTACGAGTTGTCGGAGCTGTACGAAAATGAAGGAATGCTGACAAAGGTAGAAACCTTTCTATCGGCCAACTTTGCCAGAATAGCCGAAAATAATGAATTTCTGAAGCTTAAAGAAAATCAGATGGAAAGAATTACTAAAAATCCCCATCTGATGGAAAATTCAATGGATGATATAGTGAAAGGCCTTCTTACATGGGCTGAAGTAGATGACGAGACTTCTGGAGACAGGCAGAAAATTCTTTTGAAGATATTAACAACGCTAGACCTGCAGCTGATATCTGCTGACTTCCTTACGGAACTTCTACGGTATCGAACCCTGGTTTTGAACAACTACCGTCTTCTTATTCTGCTCACAGCTGAAGCTACCTCACGAATGCTTGCACCTTCCAAAATTGTTGCAAAAATCAACGAACCAAAGCTTCTTGTTTTTGGATATGCTAACGAGCCACAAATATTTCGAACGTACGATTTTACGCGCAGCCAATGGTCACCACTGAACATACCACCATTTCATATTACTGCTGGAATGTCAATGACCTGGTTTAATGGACATGTTTATGTTTTTGGGGACAACCATCGCACAAAACAAGTCATCAAATATTGCCCTGCTACTAACACCATTGATGATTTTGGGGAAATAGGATTACCAGTTACATCTCCTGGTCTTGGTGTTCTGAATGAGTTTATATATATTGTCGATAGCATGCCTATAGCTGGTACTGTGAACACAGTTCAGTGCTACAATCCCATAACAGATAGTAGCACTACCATTGTTTCCCACATGCACCGCCAACATAATTTTCCCCAGGTCCATGTTATTTCGCAAAGCTTATACGTATTTGACTCTGGCAGGAGCGAAACAAAATTTTTCGATATAAAGGTCAATAGTATAGAACGGTACGATCCACAGCAGGATACCTGGGCCAAAGTTACCACGATTCCTTGTTTTGGAGGCACTTATACTGCTAGTGTCTTGGGTGAACAATTATTTGTTGTGCCGAAAGAAAGAAATGGACAATACCACGTATATAATTTCAGTTCAAATATTTGGAATGTCAGACAGTTTGCGAGCCACGACCAGTTACCGACCGGTTTAAACTATCTGAAAGGCATATCTGTTGTAAAGGGAAAAGGTAATCTGCTGATAAGAGGTGAAACTGGACTGTTTCATTTATACGACATTGCATCAGAACGATGGACAGGAACGTGTGATTCCAAACTTAAGTGTATTTGTACTCGTCACATAATGATAATATGAATACAGATTATCGATGCAAGAATAGCTGCTATGTTATACACTAGACTCCAAGCAGCAACGTTGAAATGTTGTAGATGGCAACGAATAAATGAAAGAAATGAAAGTCAACAAAAAAATTAAACCTTAATATTACTGTATCCTCACCTTAAAGTCGTAATAAATAATACAAGATATGGATTGGGCTCAAGTTTTTTAAATGAATGCATATGCTTAACCCTTTCTGTTTCCCCTTGAGCATGATTCTAGAGCCAGGGTTCGGGGATGCTGGTAAATGTTCTGTAAATGAAGTATGTCTTACTGTCAGCACACGGTAACGATTAAGTACGCATCATAAATCATTGAAAATTTCGGTTCCGTATTAAAATTTTGCTTCTGAATTTCAAAATTTATGTCCTAAATTCGATGTAATTTTCCAGTATGTTGTTCCATTTCTTTACATGGTGGCAAAGGTCGGTCGGCCTGTCCTCTTGAAGGTAATATGGTTGACAGCTAAAAAGGAAACCGTCCCGACGACACCAGTGATAATAGAGTATGAACTACCATCCAGCTATGGGTTCTATTTTTGCCTATTATAAACAATATCTCGGCCCCTATCAGAGGTTGTCTAGTTCGAACCTCCTGGTTTGCCTCTTCCCTTCCTAGCATTCTTGCTACTTCTAAAACACAGTGATGTTCAAAATTGATCTGATTCATTTTATACTAGCATTAGTTTCCTTTAATTGACTTAAGGATCAATAAACAGATTAAATTAAGAAAAAAATATATCCTTCATGAGTTAATTTATTGTCATGGCTATCAACTTGTGTTACAGGTTCGCTTCGTCTAGATCTATCTTGACCGTCTCTTTCTTATCACACGATGGGATCTCAATTCTGACCAATTCTGGAAAGAGACAATGTCCTCCTGAAACTTAGAAAGGAAAATATAATGCAAAAAAGAGGAAAATGGAAAGTTGCTGTACACCAATGGCGTGAAGCATTAACAATCAATAACAGTGTTAGCTACATCATGAGAAAGTATTTGTTTTCCTGTACTAGGAATTAACAGGAAATAATGCCACGTATTAAAAAAATATTTCCTAGCTTGTTCAAGAGGAAATATTTTTTTAATACGTGGCATTATTTCCTGTTAATTCCTAGTACAGGAAAACAAATTGTTTCTCATGATACGGCAATCACAAATCTGTCTTACAACTAGGGAGGCCTGCGAGATCTTATGAAGTGCCTTATCAGGGTAGATAAGTAAATAATACAGCTTCTCGAAAAACGTGGAGTAAAATGGTACATTACAATCGAGCCCATCGGAGCAACCGGGAAAATTGAAATAAAAAGTGGTGGCTTCGATAGCGCAATTCTACCATGGTAGTAGCGGCAATACCTTCAGAACTTGACGAAATGTTCGTCCGTGAGCAATATATGAAGTTGAAGGACTTATTCTGTGTTTGATTCTAACAGTTTTCATTTCATTACGAGAAATTTGAACCACGAATGAAAATGTAGCACTTCTCATAACACAAAACCATGTGTTATACGTAGCTTCACTCACAACTACAAGCTATTATTTTCATGACAAACTGCTGAATTCAAAAAAAAAAAATTTGATCTGCTAGTTCTGATCTGGGTTAAAATTAATTCAACTTCCTAATTTGACATTTCAGTTTTTGAAATAATAATACTGTAATGAATTTGTTCATAACAAACGGGCAGAGGAAGGGCAATTGCCACTAATACCTTTCCCAAAATAAAATATTCTTCTTACAAAGTTAAAAGTATACGTTTCTTGTTAAAATTAAAATGCATAGCAAATTACTATATGTCGACATTTTATCAGAGTATTAAATCAATACTAATCCTACACTAATTACAATGCAATACTCGGCCATGTGCGATGCACCTCACCACTTAAAACAACGCAAGAATCCTTCCAAACTGTAAGTCCAGAGCTTGCTCCTAAAATGGTCTGCATTCTGTACATTCATAAACTCATTAGGCAGGCTATTCCAAGGCCCCACAACACGACTGGAAAAGAAAAATTGACGGCAATCTGAGTTAACACTCCTTACAATTAATTTCAAGTGCTGTCCCATAATTTTAAATGTGCCTCGTAGTTAAAAAAAAAAAACGTTGAAGCATCACATCAATAATGTCATTAACAAATAACAATACACCAGGTAAAAATTAAGTCGGCCTTAAGGCGTCTTGATTTAAATATTTCGAGCCCCGAGATTTTCAAACGTTCCTGATAGTTAAGTGAGTAGAGACTATCAATTGAATTTGTAAATCTACATTGCACTTGCTCAATTGCTTCTATGTCCTTCATAAAAAAGGTGCCAACATTGGACTGGAATATTCTAATATTGGATGGACATACACCTTGTATGCCCATACGAAGGTTCGTGAATCTCCTGAAGTAAAACAATACCTAATTAATAATAGCTTGTATGTGGGTAGAAAACTTTAGAACGATCATTAGTAAGCCAAACACCCAGGTTTTTTAACCCATGATCTTGATTCGATGTTAGAACTCAATGATGAATTAGGGAAAAAGTGATTTCTTTTTCCTATATTGAGAATATGACATCTGTCTGCAACAATTGGCAGATGCCATGCTAATGACCAGCTGCCAATATTTTTAATACATTCTTTAACGTTTCACGTTCAAGTGCTGCATTGGCTTTACCGAAGTTTCCCCATCATCAGCATACTTAAGTAAAGGACTAGAAGATGTGATGGTGAGATCGTTATGCATATGACAAAATATAAGAGTTGGTCCTAAGATCGATCCTTGTGGTACATCACTCCCAAACATCACAGAACGTGATGCTGACTGACCGTCAACAAGTTTTGCGATTAATTAAGTTTTTTTTAGCATGATCGTTTTGTTTTAGTGATGCTAGCTCGTGTTCGTTCGTCCAATGCTTGAATTTGCGAGGCAGGTGTGGTCGCCATCACTCTTGGGGAACTTCGACAAGATCAAGCGTGTCCAGCGGCATTTTACAAAGGGCATCGTCGGTTTAAAGAGCTTAACATATAAGGAAGGACTTGTGTCGCTGGAGACGATGCTCAGTAACATAAGATGGAGAAGCTGAGTCCTCTAGACGCGTTGCCATTTGGTTCATTGACAACAACACCATCTGACGGTCATCTTTGAATGCAGATACTAAATTCACCCAAATATTCACTGTTGGCCAAGAAAGAGACATGACGCATTACCTATTTACTGTAGCCTGCCTTAATTTGGGGGTGACCATACTTGAATATCTTGGCTGTTTATTATTTGGCTGCAAGGAACTCTGACGCAAATTGACACGGAAGCAGAACTTAGAATGAAAGATTTATTTTTGAATCTGGTGATTCGAGTTGACCTAGGATGACGTTGTTGGTCGCTTCGAACGAGGTGACGTCATTTCCCTAGTAAGGCATAATTCGATGCAAGCATTGAATTATGTTTAAAAGGCTTAACGTTAGAAATTCGACGCGTCATCCATTAGCTGTCCTTTCTGCCACCAGTCGCGATGCGAACACCCCGAAAATTAATTCTAAACTGTATGTGAAAGGTACTCGTGACGAGTGATGCGCGGATTTTAAACTTAAAACATTGCATTGACACTAAATTATAAAAATTTAACAACAATAGCTTCATGCCACGTACCTCTTTGTCCACTCGAAGACAAGACAAAGCCTCCAGACGTTTAATTTCGTGAATTCAAACAGAAGAAGAATCAAGGTGCGTGTGTATTGTACTGTATGATTACGCTACGAGGCTTTCTCTTATCATTAAAAATGTGTTAAACGATCCTTAGACGTAGAAGTAAATCGTCCGAAGACTTCAAGAATAGTCACCATTACCGTAAAATAATGTTCGTTTAGTGCTGCAACACCGGTAAATTACCACGTGTTTGTGCATCCCACTAACACTAATCAATGCTCTGATTTGGTGTAGTTCATTCTTTGTGCTTTCACTACAGCACACTTCTTGGACGATGCGTCTCGCATGCTACATGAAACCGGGCGTTAAGTCTTGTACTTACAGGAAGCTATGATGCAAGCAAACAGCTTGCTCGAAGTCAGATATATTGTCAAGATCTGCGGTTTGTTTGGCGGTCACCAATCAGTGGCAAGTAAAGCTTTGATTTGTATAATTAGTGAAGTAGAAAGGCCCAATGTAATTTTTTTCAGTGTAAGTCGTGGTCTTTTCTATGTAAGTCGAGCATGCTGGTCGTTTTGTGGAAAGAAAACAAAAATTATCGGCTATAATACCACGAGTGCTCCTATGAAATCGATAATTTGTGTTTTAGCACTCAACTAAGTAATGACACCAGGTGCAACTTAGGCTAGAAACTTGCACAGTATTTTAAGATATTCCCTTTATGTCAGTAAATAAATATAAAAAAAATTAAAAGTGTATACAAATTATTAGACTTAGTGTTTTGACACAGCATTATTGTCGGGAAAAATAAGTAACCGTACACGCAATGCTTTTCCTATCACGAGCATTATGCTTTGCAGTAAATTCGGGATAGCTTGCAAACTGTGTGTTTTAATTTTTTATTTGTTAGTTCAAAGCAAAACACTGTATTGCTTCACAAAACAGTTAATTAAAAGCTAGGTATCTGCGACTATACAGATGCACGCATGGCCGTAGGAAGCGGTACGTCTGGTGCGGCATTTGCCGTACCACTTTAAAGCAAACAAGTTTTAAAATACCATATTATATCCAAACACACACAACGCGTCTACTGTCGTCAAACTTTTGAAGCGACCCTGTAACACGTGGGTGGTTTCCTGCGAAGCTTTGATGAGCAGCATCTGTCCCCGCTAGTACAAATTATGGAGCGTATATACTATCACGTAGTTTGATAGTATACAAGTCCTTGCATAAACAGAGTGCAACTTCTATTTTTCCCCCGTACCCTACGAAGGACATCGATTTTGACCAAGAGCTCGGGGTTTGGGGGAAAAGAAACGCTAAAGTTCGCCTCAGCAAGTGGTCAAGCGAAACTTTGGAGAAAGCCCAACACAGCAGCTAACCGATGATAACTTACTCAAAAGTAAGTTTTGTACGTCACTAATAACGGAATAGGAAACATCGCCTACATACACGGGGGGGGGGGGGAAGAGACGAATTGCTTAGTACATGCTACGTACGTAAGAGTAAGGTTCTAAAATGAACTGACGTAAATACAAAATAAATCACAAGGTAAAGGGTAAACGAAGCAAGCAGTCTGCATTAAAGAATGGCCTTGTGAGAATACACAATACACTAGTCTGAGAAAGAAATAAAAGCCACCCATACCTCGACTGGACTTAGGACTTTGCAACGATCTCACGTGATTTGGATACACTAACTGCTTATACAAACACACAAAAATTGCCCTCGTCCGATCAAAACCTTACGCTTAATAGCACAAAGTAGCTTCATGGCCGAAATTGAATGGTGGGGGGGGGGGGGAGGGGCACCAGCTAAAAAGTCACTGTTGGTCAGGAAAATGCACCCCAGTCGGTGAAGCGAACAACAAAAAGCAAAAAAAAGTCCTAAAAAATTCTCTTCCTCAGCACTCCCCTCCCACCCTAGATCCAGGGCGTTTCTAGGGGGTGGGGGGAGTGCTGTGGTCCACATTTTAACAAGAAAAGAAAGCATTAAATATTTGTTCAAAACTGGCCTCCCGAGCCAGATAAGACACTAACTACCAGAAATTGCTTCAACTTCCGTGGTTCTACCCGGGACCCTGCTGTGGAACTTTTCAGTGCTCCCCCAGACCCCCTAGCTGATTTTGTTAGGCCGTACCACTTTTAATTTGCTTCCTACGGCCCTGTGATGCACGTTTCGCAAAGCAAGATTCTCTAACAAGGCAGAACACTGTATGTTAAGACTCTACGTGTATGATATACAAGGTAAATCACTATACGTTTAGTTCAGGGTAGAAGAATATATAGGGTGTCTCAGAAGTCATGGTCATAAATCGACAGGGAGGTAGAAGTGATCACATCTATCAAAAAAAAAACCTGTAATACATACGTCGGACACGACTCGTTTCCGAGATAACAAGGCCTGTTCCCCAGGGTGACAGAGGCATAGTCAGCCAACTTTCAGGGGCAGCGTACCACATGCTTAAACTTAAAAAATGAAACAATACGTGACGGTGAAGACACGTTTGACCCCCTGGTTCTGCCTAACCTGCTGAAATGCATCATCAACACGTTGGCACAATTCTGCCTCAGTGCGTACGCTGACTGAATAAACAAGTCTGTTCATGTAGCCCCAGATGCACTAGTCCAATGAATGGATTGAGATCAGGTGAGCGGGGAGGCCACAGAATTGGGCCTCTTTCGGCCATTCCATCTCTCCCCAAACTGTTCGTTTAGATACTGCCTCACAGCAAGCAGGAAGTGGGGTGGTGTTTAGTCATGCTGGAACACCATCCTCTGCCGAGTTCCCAGTAGGGAGTCCTCGAGCACCAGGTAATTCATACTGCAGTAAGGTAAGATATGCCAACCCTGTAAGCCTGTTGGATAGAATGATCGGCCCGATGAGGTGATCTCCTACAATTACCAGCCCACACATGATTGAGAAACGATGCTGGTTTCGTGCTTGCAGGGTCACGTGAGGATTTTCATACGCCCAGACATGGGTATTGTGGGAGTTAATACCATCTCGGGTGAAAGGCAGCTTCGTCAGTAAACAACACACTGCTGAAGAAGAGAGGGTCTGCAACACATCGTTGTTGAAGCCACTGGTAGAATGCGACGGTGCGACCCTTGCCGGATAGTCGTTCTCGGCTAGGGCTTGCACCCGCTGCATATGATATGGGCGCAGCAGTCCATCATGCAGGATCCTCCAGGTAGCATTACGGTCTACGTTTTGTGCCAAAGCAATCCGCCTTGTGCTGATTCCCGGAACAGTTCTTGGCCTTCCTTCTCGTGGTGCTACCTAAAATGACCCGCGCTCACACAGATGCTGGTGAAGCCAAATAAACGTACGACGGTCCGGATGCCTTCGGTTCGGATAGCTCACAGCATACAGCCTGGCTGCTTCAACGGAATTGCCGTCGGCCCAACCGTACATGTAATACATGTCAGCTAGCTCTTGGTTAGTGAAGTTAACTGCCATATTCTAGTAAAGAATTTAATCGGAAGCTTTACCCTGTTCTTCTAAACCAAAGAGATTAAGTAGGAGAAGACGTTTTTTTCCACAAGTGAAGAAATTAATGAGAAATTTTACCTCTTTCTACCAAACCAAGTTTGACTTTTTTTTCATCATGGCTGTGTGGCATGTGCAACAACGCTTTCAGTCTGCATGAGTCACGAAAGGTTTCTTCTGGGTAATGTGTGGGCGCCTCGTCTAGGACGGATGAGCAATAACTTTGTAAGGAACGGTTCGTTCCTAAACGTGTCTTCACCGTCACGTGTTGTTTCATTTTTCAAGCATTTGGTGCGCTGCCCCTGAAAGTTGGCAGACTATGCCTGTGTTTTCCTGGGAAACAGGCCTCGTTATCTCGGCGTATGTATTATAGGTTTTTTTTTTTTTTTATAGATGTGATCAGTTCTACCTCCCTGTCGATTTATGACCATGACTTCTGAGACACGCCAGATGGCGCTGTCGTCAAGTAACAGGAAGCACAAAGCATCATGGGGATCAAAACTATTTAGCGTCACTAAAACAAATTGCTCACTATAAAAATACAAAATTAATTCCTTAAATATATTGTAATTCAGCTTAGGACATTAACATAATTTTAAGAAAGATCAGAACCTGGCTGATCAAGGTTTATTTTTAAAATCCAACATTCAATTTTAAAACTGGTTGTCGTTACGAGTGGAGCTAAGAATAACGCATGCTTTTGTGTTCCGAGAACGTCCGAGAAGCGTGGTCTTCGGCCGTTCAGGCTGAAGCTTCCGCCATGGTTTACGTTTATTGTAACCAACTATATACAGTTTGAATCGAACACAGAATAAGTTCGCCAACTTTCGATGTTGCCTACGCACGAGTATTTCGTCAATTTCCGCAGGTATTGTCGCTATTGCTATGGTTACCATGGCAACGATACCGCCATTTTTTTATTTCAAGTTTTGCCTCCTACGAGAACCTGACAAGTGCTGCCTTCTGGTGCCGTTGGTGGAAGCAGGTATTATTTTATAACGCGTTTTCAGAAAAGCGTAACTACCTACTAATCTACACCGGTTTAGTTAGAAGTCTATGTCATTAATAAGATGGGCAGCGCAATGAGATACAGTGTTTTTCCAATGTTTTCCGCCGAAACTAATGATCAGAATGACGCGAAAAAATGTTGGTGTCTCAATGGCGATGCTGCATAGAGTTCAAAAACGTGGTTTAAACTAAAACCCTGCAACTCGAGTTGCAGTCTTTTATCAAAACAAGGACACGTGTGGCGTCATAATGGTGCTGTAAATTGAAGGTTGCCATTTGGGGGAAAAGGTAGGCTAAGTTGGTAGCTGGGAGATCTACACAGGTTCACGGCAATCTAGACACACGCTAGTGTGTCGCGCCAAGTAAGCAACATTACATCAATTCACTTGTCAATGTTGTAAACAATTGTAGCACGACGCCATACCTTCAGTGTCTAATATCCTGAAGCATAGTTTGGCACATTTCAGGTACTTGGGGAAAAATAATAATGGGACACAAAAGCTTAATTTGTGGTAAAATGAGAACAACGACCCACCTGACGAAAATTAACTTGTACAGGAATGTCAGCTAAGTGGCTTTCAATGCGAAATTTGACCCTCAATAACGTTGCAAATGTGTTTCTAGTTACTAGTTTATACTTCTCTAGTCCGCTCATCGCCATGTTAATTCCCATAGGGTGATTATTCACCGATACCGAGGTAACGGGAAGGCTTCCAGCTATGAAATTTAACGAATGGCTGCAGAACGATACGAACTGGCTACCTTTTTCGGTTCACAGCCTGGGGGTGTAACGGGAATGAAGTGGGAGGTCACGTAAGTACGAAAGTATTGTTATAACCATTGTTAGTATTGTCGGCATCGTCTCTGATTGGACGGCCAAAGTTCCGACAATGATAACGGGTATACCCACGTGCGTATCTAGACATACACTAGTGTGTCCTCACAAATCTAAACAACGTTGTCAAAGAATATTGTGTCTACGTCCAATTCACGAAAAACAAACAAAGTGTCACAATAAAGCCAAAAACTGGTCAAGGGGCCACCAAGTTCAGAATGGCTCGGCCTCACAAAGGAGTGATATGAACTAAATAAATAAAAACAAATTAAAACAAAACCAAAACTGATAAAGAGGCGACTAAGTTGAGAATGGTACGGCCTCTCAGAGGAATGATATGAAATTAAAATATTAGAAAAATTACCACTCAAGCTATTGTTGACGTGGCACATTATTACACATCTGCAGGGTAATTGAGTTGAGTCTAATACACAATTTATAAAAAAGAAGTGATATCATATAAAAAACAAAAACTGGTAAAAGGGACCGCCAAGTTCCGAATGGCTCGGCCCTTCAAAGGAGTGATATCAACACACCAAAACATTCACCAACTTAATCGCACCGAATAATACTTTGGACGTTAAATGAAAACTTGAACATTGCTACCGAAAGTAGCAATGTTCTAGTTTCCATTTAATCTTCGAACCATTCGTCGGTGCGATTAACTTGGCGAATGTTTTGGTGTGTTGATATCACTCCTTTGAAGGGCCGAACCATTCGGAACTTAGCGGTCCCTTTTACCAGTTTTGGTTTTTGATATGATTTTACAATTACAGGAGATTAGCTACGAATAAACGTTATATCACAGCCTACGTACTTCTGAATTAAAGAGGAGCCTCTCGCAATTTGCTCAAGTTACTGGAACAGAGTAGCACTATGTTGATAGTCTCCATGTTAATAAGGACCCAATTTCATACGCAAAAAAGTATAGAGTAAATCAACCGATGTAAACCAGTTAAATGAGCAATGTAAGGAACATCAAAAGGTAAATTAAATAATTCAATTAATAATCCAAAAGAACTAAAACAAACCTTTAACATAACAAAACGTAAAATCAGTACAGCAAATTCAGTACGTTAATTCAGTAATTCAGTAACCCACTGACAATAAAATCCACCCAAAACCAAAACTGGTAGAAAAACCCGCCAAGTTTCCAAAAACGGTTGGCCTTTGAAGATAGTGATATCATTCCACCAGGGAAAGGCCGCCAAGGATAATCCTATTAGCCAAGTTAATCGCACATACTAATAGTTCGAAAGTTAAATGAAAACTAGAAGATTGCTACTAGCGGTAGCAATCTTCAGGTTTTCACTTAACGTCCAAAGTATTATTCGGTGTGATAACTTGGCTAATAAGATTAACCCTGGTGGAATGATATCACTACCTTCAAAGGCCGACCGTTTTTGGAAACTTGGCGGGTTTTTCTGCCAGTTTTGGTTTTAGGCGGGTATCACAACTTTCATAGGACTGAGAACGGACTGAGGGATTGTGTGCTTCAATCCCATTTTTGCACACACTGGCTTACAATCGCTGATTTCGTTCGCTTCGCTCACTCAATCAGCACATCTCCTACAGTTGTTTTGTTACCCCTGCACCTTCCCCTTAATTTTTCAAAATTTCGTTCACATTTAGTCATGCAGAAATCCCCGAAGGTCGCTGTTACTAAAACAGTAGAACGCGGAGCATTTTATTTTTGGGTTATTAACAAAAAACCCATTAGCTCGTGTATGCTCGTATTGTTGCGTAACCATCATGTAACGTGCATCCCTTTATTCTTACGCAATCGACGGCAACGTTAATGTTTCTTTATTTTGTCCTTCGTTACAGTTCAGTTTTTAGTTCGTCCAGGCTTTTACAATAAATCTAAGGACCAGTCTTGATTGTTCAAGGCATTGTTGCTTAAAATCTTTGGTTGCAACTTGGAAAAGAAACGAAATTTAAATTCTCTGATGGCGAATTTCAAACCCTGCCACGCATTTGTCCTGACCCCTACAGCCCTCAAACCAACAAAAGGTACATACGTAGGCCGTCTCAATTTTCCGCTTGCCATGAGCAAAAAGTCTTTGGGATTTAACATGCGCAAAATCTTATTTAGTCCAGGGCCGAGTGGTCAGACATTTGGATTCCGTGCAATTTTCGTGGGAGAAACATGCCACCTATGGCAAAGTGTTAGTATGGTCACAGGCTTTCAAAAAATCTTTGGTATCAACCCAGCATTTTTAGCAGGGGGTGGGGGGGATTATGTACCCCTCCTTAAAATAGGACTAAGTAGCAAAATTAGTGAACCCCCATCATGTTTGGTATCGGATGAAAATTGTTGGTCCACAGATTATTAATAAAGTACAACATTTGACCTTCGACCTCATTTGACCCAAATAAAGGTCAAAAATTACATATTTTGCCACGAATTTGACAAAATTATTAAATTTTTATGGTATCTTGTCATGTTTGGTATCAAACGAATGGTGTCGGTCCGCAAACCATTAATTAATTATAATATTTGACCTTTGACCCCATTTGACCTTAATACAGGTAAATAGAATGTCAAATAGAAGGTTAAGTTTTTGTCCCAAATTTAACAGAACTAGTGAATATTTACTATGCTATCTTGTATAGTATCAAATGAAAGCTGTTGACCTGTGGATCATTATAAATTGACCTTTGACCTCATTTGACCCACTTTACTGACGACTTTTAAACATTCACAAGGAATCACTTATCATGTTATAGGTAATGGCAAAACAGTCAATGGCTTAAATATACCAGCAAAGCAATTATAGATGCATAGATGCGATTTGCAAGATGTTCTATTACGACCAGGAGAGCTATACATACATCTTAATGGCAGTTCTTCAAGCAGTAGGATCCTATATTGATAACAGTGGTAGAGGTAGAATTATATAGTCACCAGACAATACAAAAAATATTGCATGGCAACCACGTCAGAAGTGCTATCCAAGATCATCTAACCGTGTTAGAGGTTCTCTCTACTGATGTTCTGATTCATGCATTTTCGAAAAAGTATCCATGTACCAAAGCATGAGTTGAAGATAAAGCTATTCGTTTAATTAAATAAGGCATGCGCGGAAAGAGACGTGAAAAACATTCCACTTATTTACAAAGAAGTGTCCAATATTTTAAAGACAGAATATGTGATTTAAAGCTTTTTTAAGAATTCGAAGCTGCTGATGCCACTAATCCAATCTCAGTTGCTCTCTTGCAATTCATGCAGATGGTGGTTGATCTTTGGATTTTACTAGAAGTGTGCGATCTGGGATTTGCACCTTACCACACTTAAGGAACTGGCAAAGTATTTCTTTGCCCATGACAAGCGAAACTACGCAAGAATCCTTGCAATTTATTTAGCTGAGATGAATGATTTAGGGGAAAATGCTCCAGAGATACTTGCTGAGTTTGAAAAAGGCAATTGGAAAGTGAACAAGACCATGGTGCCGTTTTGTAGCATGGTGGCGACCACGCATTGGAGCACATTAACCGAAGCATTAAAGTACCTGAAGGTATTCGTGGTATAACTTTACATCCCAGTGCATGTGCAAGATTCTTTCTTATAGCACCTGAAATGGCAAGGTATACCAGTCAAGCACAGGACAAATATCTGATGCAAATACATCAAGAAAAAGCTTCACGAGTTTTACCTAGCAACTTTACAAACAATCAATGACAGTATTCTAAAGCTTCATAACTATCTGAAGGGGTTATTAAATCAGTTTGAAGTCAACACAGGACGGCTACTCAACCTTGATACAACGACAGTAATGACTGAGAGCATCAAAATCGATGTACTTAGACATCAGACTTTCTCTTGTTGCAATCTTCCAGGAATTCTATACATCATATCGGTCAAAAACAACATGAATTTCATGATACGTTACATACTTTCGATAAATAGCAATCATAAAGGAAGTGGAAAGTTGGACACGTGTTAGAACATGAGGTTCTTTGTGCAAGAACTTCAATTCTGCCATTGCAACATTATAAGGTTTTTTATCTCGGTCTTTACTAACAGTTGCACTTATTGCTTGTGACTTTTCTTCAAGAATTATAGAAAGTGGGCTTTTGTTTGAGCAATTCTGTATCGAGCCACCTATGGCAAAAAGCGATCTTGGGGTCAAAGAAAATTCGTAGGATCAAATTCATAGTTTTAAATATATTCATGGACGAGATCGTGCCACACCCAACATTCAAACCAGTAATCTGTTACTTTCTTTCAATACCACCATCGAATTTTTTAGTTTCACTTCAACTTTCTTGTCTAAATCTATCCACATTTCAAGTTTTAAAAAAATAATATTAGACATTTTTGTCCCATATATTCACCGAAGTCTTGTATACTTGTTCGTTAGAGGAACTGTACGTACAGTTTTTGTCCTACTTCATTTCGTCTAAGTACAACGACTTTGATTGTCTCTGTCATTAATGTCTTTGTAACAAGGTTGAGCATCTGTCCCGTGTCGCCTTCAAACGGATTTAATAACTCCTTGAAATAAATATGAAGCTTCAGTGTGCTGTCATTGATTGTTTGTAAAGTTGCTATAGGTTTAATTCGTGATGCTTTAGATTTCTTGACGTATTTACAAAGCCACGTCCTGTGCTTCACTTCCCAACCTTGTCATTACAGGTGGTACGAGAAAAGATCTTGCACATGCACCGGGATAAAGGGTATACCACGAATATCTCCAACTCTTTCATGCTTCGGTTGATGTGCTCCAATGCGTGTTCGCCACCAATACTACAAAACGGCACCATGGTCTTGTTCACTTTCCAATTACCTTTTTCAAATTCAGCAAGTATCTCTGGAGCATTTTCCCCTAAAGATTCATCTCAGCTAAATAAATTGCAAGGATTCTTGTGTAGTTTTGCTTGTTATGGGCAAAGAAATACTTTGCCAGTTCCTTAAGTGTGGTAAGGTGCAAATCCCAGATCGCACACTTCTAGTAAAATCCCAAATATCAACCACCATCTGCATGAATTGCAAAAGCGCAACTGAGATTGGATTAGTGGCATCAGCAGCTTCGAATTCTTAAAAAAGCTTTAAATCACATATTCTGTCTTTAAAATATTGGACACTTCTTTGTAAATAAGTGGAATGTTTTTCACGTCTCTTTCCGCGCATGCCTTATTTAATTAAACGAATAGCTTTATCTTCAACTCATGCTTTGGTACATGGATACTTTTCAAAAATGCATGAAACAGAACATGTAGAGAGAACCTCTAACACGGTTAGATGATCTTGGATAGCACTTCTGACGTGGTTGCCATGCAATGTTTTTTGTATTGTCTGGTGACTATATAATTCTACCTCTACCACTGTTATCAATATAGGATCCTACTACTTGAAGAACTGCCATTAAGATGTATGTATAGCTCTCCTGGTCGTAATAGAACAGCTTGCAAATCGCATCTATGCATCTATAATTGCTTTGCTGGTATATTTAAGCCATTGACTGTTTTGCCATTACCTATAACATGATAAGTGATTCCTTGTGAATGTTTAAAAGTCGTTAGTAAAGTGGGTCAAATGAGGTCAAAGGTGAGTTTATAATGGTCCACAGGTCAACAGCTTTCATTTGATACTATACAAGATAGCATAGTAAATATTCACTAGTTCTATTAAATTTGGGACAAAAACGTAATATTTTGACCTTCTATTTACCTGTATTAAGGTCAAATGGGGTCAAAGGTCAGATATTATAATTAATTAATGGTTAGCGGACCGACACCATTTTAGTCAAATTCGTGGGAAAATATGTAATTTTTTACCTTTTTGACCTTTATTTGGGTCAAATGAGGCCGAAGGTCAAATGTTGTACTTTATTAATAATCTGTGGACCAACACCTTTCATTCGATACCAAACATGATGGGGGTTCACTAATTTTGCTACTTAGTCCTATTTTAAGAAAGGGGTATATAAAATCCCCCCCCCCCCCCTGCTAAAAATGTGGGGTTGACATCAACGATTTTTTGAAAGCCTGTGACCATACTAACACTTTGCCATAGGTGGCATGTTTCTCCCACGAAAATTTCACGGGATGCAACTCGGCCCCGGACTAATTAGCTAGCCAGCTAGACAGACAGCTAGCTAGCTAGACAGTAACATAAAAACAACGTTATTGACGCATCTTTTTCTCTATGATTGGTGGACACTCGTCCTTTAAATTTTAGTTTTTCTTAATCTCTGACCCTTCTCCTTACATTTTCCATATTTTGAAACATTTCTGTCAAATTGGGATTTATCCTCAACATGCCAAAATATGCTTTCAGTTGCTTACAGTTAACAGTCACATGTCTGCTAGTGAGCCGCCTTTTTATCATTAACAATCAATTTTTAACAATCGGATGTCTACAATGAAATGATCTACTGTTTTTGGCGGCGACACACTAGCTTGAGTCTAGATATTTAAAACTCCAAAAAACGTAATGTCATAACCTATATTTCGTCTTACAAATCGTCCATGAAAGCTTTTTTTTTTATAATTTAAAAGTTTGCCACTGCCTGGTTTCATTTTTTTAATTTATTTAACGATTTATTAATTGAAATTATATTCTTGTTTTCCCAGAATACAATCCTATTCCCTATTTCCTATTTTATTTATTTTTTACTTTCGTCTTTGTAGTTTTTTTAGGCAGGTGAAAATGGGTGACTTGCCTGTGTTGCTTCTGGTGGCTTAGCAACACACAATAAAAAAATAAACAAAGCAAGCAGTCTGCATTAAAGACTGGCCTTGTAAGGATACACGATACACTAGTCTGAGAAAGAAAGAAATGACAACTGCCCCGACTGGGACTCGAACCCAGGAATTCCCGTGAACTAGCTGGGCGCTCTAACCACTGCACGGAGCGTGTTATGGCTGCAGGCTCCAGCCGAGCTAAGTAGCTGTTCAATCTTTCTCAGTGGTGACCTAGTGGTCACAAACATACATACAAGGAGGGAAAGCAACATTGCTTCTTGGCCTTCCTTTACCTTGTGATTTCTTCGTTATTTTTTTTTTAAAGTAAACAATTGGGGTTGTCTACGTCAGTTGACGCAGAAAATAACGCTGACTCAATATCGATGTTTAGTTTGTTCTTTGATTATCAGTGAAACCTTATCTGTGTTTTCGTGGCACCTGATGGGAGGAGCTTGTTGGGTAACACGAATAGTCAGTTTTAACGTCAATTTGTACAGTCTCTGCCGCCTCCTTGGAAGTTCGGAAGAAAACCCACACTATTACAGACTAACCAACGTTAAACACAAGAAAAGCGACGGTAATCTGGACTCTGACTTTGAGTCTGGCTCTGATTCTGGACTCCGACTTTGAGTCTGGCTCTGACTCTGGACTCTGACTTTGAGTCTGGCTCTGACTCTGGACTCTGACTTTGAGTCTGGCTCTGACTCTGGACTCTGACTGATAATCACACAAGTTCGTGGGCTGATTTCATCCACAAACTGAAACATAATGTCGCAAGTATGTCAATTCCCAATCGAAGATTGCGAAACAACAACGAGCAGGGACTCGGTTACAATTCAAGACTTGCCAAATGAACTATTAGAACATATTTTCTATTTCCTGGATGTGAGATCGCGTATGCAAACGGAATTGGTCTGTTCTCGCTGGAGGACACTGTTTGGTGAAACTATAACCTGGAGGGAGCCAACGATTCTTGATGTTCCATCTCTGAGGAACAACGATTTTCGAGACGTTCCCTTAACCGATAATATTCTCTCATCCATTTTGTCTCGTTGTGGAACAAGTTTGAAACACATAACTATATCGGTTGGCAGTTGTAATGATGGCTATCAATTGACCAATGAAGCATTCCACCTGGTCAGTAAGAATTGTCCAAATCTTGCAGGAATTAAATTTACTGGATTACCAGCGAAACTAAGCTGTCGCAAACGTAAGCACCTTGTATCCATAGCAAAGAAATGTACAAAACTATGTAAAGTCTTCCTAATCGTCGGAAACGTGTCTGTTAAAACTGTGTTCCACTTTCTGCGACACTGCCATTCCTTAGAGTATTTGTATCTTTGGACGACCACACATGGTGGAGAGCTATTGAAGGCCGAAAATTGAAAGGATTTTACACGACTAATTGCAGTTTCGCAGGTAGCACTACATCTGAAATTCTTCTCGGTAGAAATGATCCTCTTGAGATACTGGGCTTGAATTTAGGCGACATTGGTGGATGGTCGTGGGGTGATGTCTTTTTACTGGAACCAAAAGCACTAAATAACTACACGAATACTCTCAAGACCTTGCTTCTAATCGCCATCAGAATTAAGCAGTCCTACTTGTACCAAGTTCGAGGTGTTTTACAGCGTTTGGAAGTGCTTTCGTTATCAAGAACCAAGGGCTTGAACAGGAAGGTAATGGCGACGTTATCAAAAAATTGCGAGAAACTAAAAACTCTTGACCTTAGTCTATCAGATGTTACTGATGATGGAATAGGCACCCTCGCGTCTGTATCATCCCTGAGAGTATTGAATGTGCGGTGTACAAGTATAAGTGACACAGGCATTAAAAAGATGGCCGCCAATGGCTGTTTAGAAAAGCTGTACTGCGGAAGATCGGGGGAAAGCGTGAGATGCTCTGACGATGGCTTCATTTTCTTGGCCACTCTTTGCCCACATCTTCGTCTTCTCGATGTAACTGGTAACCAGTATATCACCAATAAACTGGTGGAAGAATTGACTTCTCTCCTAGCGTGCGGTGCCTTGAAAGGTCTGCTCACACTTCACGTGTTGTTCACCAAAGTGACGAAAAACGTCAAGTGTGGTGACAAACTGAAAGTGCTTTTCACACTCTCTGAACGTATCATTGACACGACATTTTGAGTTGGGACCTAGAGAAATGAAAGAACCGGGTCTTTTTACACTTCGCAGTATGGTGACTACCAAAACAAATTTACTAGATTATGGACACATAATTATGCACCAAATACATACACGAATATGCCGAAATGTGTAGCGAATTTGTCCCATTCCAAATATAGAGCAGCGTCATGTGACGTCATATTGGCTACAAGAGAGATAGCTGCAAGGGTCACTAGAGTAAAATGGAGGGTTAAACAACGCCACTTCTAGTCAAGGCAGTGCTTTGAGAGCGGTTTCATCGGCTTAAAAAAAGTTGTTTTCTCCAATCCCTTATGCTGTTAGTTTGTAATTGGAAAATAAAGACTTCACTTGCTTAAAAATGTCAGCAACTGCCAACAAATCGACAAAAATCGCGCATTATAGGCCTAAGAAATCCACTCTTAACAGCATCGTCTCCAGTAAGACGCCCGTCTTTTCCCCCCTCCAGTGACCCTTGCAGCTATCCCAGTTACCGGCTCCAGCATAGAGTTATATACAATAATACAACGTTGTGTCATTGCCTGATACACAAAATGCCCAATTGATTAATCTTCTGAAATGAACAGACTTTTGTTGTTTGCTTTTGCTGTTACATTGGGTTTATGTTAGGTTACGAAGATAGGTACAGTGACAGAGTGATTTGGATTTAAACCACTGTTCACCAGTCAAACTATTTCAACTGCCTCTATGAATGTGTCTGTAACTATGTTTCTTCTTTAGCTCCTTCAAAATTAATTTATTGACTGTATCTTCACCAGTGTACTACGCAACACCATTACCAGTCCCAGACCTTCGCCAGACCTTGGTTCGGAACTTGCACCCGGGATTACCCGGTTGTATTCCTGGAGAGTTCCTCTGCATCTACATTGGTCCTGGAACGTTTGGACTTTGATTTGATTTTCTACTACAGAGACTTCGATGGCATTAAGAAAACAGTCGTCACTGATTGTTATGTTGCACTATGTAACATTGGCGCAATAGTTGACTGTAATTATAAAGAAAACTAAATAAAATTCCTGTAGGGGTGTTAAGCGTAAATCGTTTTAATTTTAAAGTTGAGTTAAACCTTAATCTTAAATTTACGTTAGTGGTTGGTTTTTATTTAATTACTTTTCACTAAATTTTTTTGCGTAGCTGCGTCTAAGACTAAATACAGATGCAAACCTATTTTCGTTGCCTTTTGGACTCATATGTCTGACTGCCTGAGCGGGGAATCGA
>JAHWFP010169270.1:2183-27774 GCA_023313725.1 Lithobius niger
GGCTCCAATTTTAATTGTTTTTCCACTTGATTTTCCTGGGCTTTAGTTTTCAATACCCATTCACTCGTGCCAAGGAGTCTGTTTTCAGACACGTTTTCTGCTTCCTTGCGATATTTTGAGAAATTGATTCTTCTTGGTCACTTCTCTGGACTGCCCATTTTTAAGGGTAACTTCACCCCGAAGTTGGAGTTTGGAAAGTTAACTTTTATCAGCAATGTTTGT
Source organism: Lithobius niger (assembly GCA_023313725.1). Classification (NCBI taxonomy): domain Eukaryota; kingdom Metazoa; phylum Arthropoda; class Chilopoda; order Lithobiomorpha; family Lithobiidae; genus Lithobius; species Lithobius niger. The sequence continues at coordinate 2,406 of JAHWFP010169270.1, forward strand.
GTGAAGGGGTTTCCCTCCCACATACACCATGTACATGGAATCCACGTACATTCATTGCTTCTCAGGTTGACGCATTCTTAGTGAAAAGATTTGTCGCCATCTGTGCTGTCATTGTTGCTCATTAACACATCATGGTAATATGATAATATGTATTCGAATGACCTGATACACGGAAACCATGTGGGTTGATTTCTTTGAATTTATAATTTTTATTCTTAGAGTAACAATTCTGTTGGACGCATTGTCTGTTGGACAATTTCTGTTGGACGTCATTCTGTTGGAGTAGGGTTCGCACTATTACACAGTTTCACTGTATATTTGAAAAATATATTCATTAAAGACATTCAAAGTCAAAGTTTAATTATTTGTGAGAATTGGCAGATTGATTTGACTGTTTTCCTGTTGCTCTTGCTACCACCGTTCACCGTAGGGAGTTTGAGACCTTGGCCCAAAGGCGATAGCCTCTTCAGCCGTAATTTAGAGCTTAATGCCAGAAACCAGGAAAGCCCATCCTAGCCCAACATCCACCGGTTACTGATTCATTTGGTGGTAAAATGTGATACAGGGAGGGCTCAGTATCTTACTTGTACACTGCGTCTGGCTTGGCGAGAGCCATGAATTGGTTGTACCAAGAATTTATAGGGTTGGGGAGGAGAATTTGTGACTGAGACCCATACTGAAACGTCCTGGATACAGACGTATTAGTTCAGTCTTAGTTTATAGAGGGCGCCACGTGTTTTATGTGGGTATTTCTACTCAGTTTTGAGCCTAAAATTAAACTAAACTAAACGAAACTAGCTTGATTTTAATTATTATTTAGCCTAGCTTAGTTGTAATTTAGCTTACTTTAGATTTGGGCTGAAAAATGAGCAAAGATTATCAGATGGTACATGTGGCGCCCTCTGAAAACTCGGACTGAACTAATGGGGACCGATCTAACATGTTTCAATAGGGACTTTTTAGAGTTACAAATTCTCCTCCCAAACCCTATAAATTCTTGGTTGTACTAATATCAGAAAGGTCCTAAGGTGGGCAGGTCCCATCTGCTTACAAAATGGCACGGACCTCGACTTCCCAGTGCTTGGAGACCTATCCCTAAGAGAACCTGTCTGCCGACTTTCGAACTGATCTTCTACTAGGTAGTATCTGTGTAGGTGAGCGCAAGACAGATGAAAACCACATACCCCGCGGGACTGAACCCTCGGCAGTTGAAGACCTACATGCTCGGAGCCTTGACTTCTTTGTCGGCTACCGGAGAGAGCATCTCCTACTGGAGTTCATGTCTTCTCTGCCCTTTCTGCCCATCCTTGGAAACCTCTTAGATCTATAAGACTGCATGTCAACTGACTTTCGAAACGGTCATGCCGTAACAAGGGTCGTACTTTGGGTCTGTGATATCTGCAGGGCACATGAAACCACACAGACAGGGAACTGAACCTTCGGGACGCAAACCTATTTCTTTGTCTTGGGCTGTCAGAGTAGGCTTCTCTTAAAGGAAATTTATGGTAGCCTGATCCGGAGAAAGTAAGAACACCCTCAACAGTTATTACTGAGAAACGTCAAGTGGTACCACGTAAAAGGTTCGGGTAAAACATTAAAAAAAAAAACCAAGAGTTGCCGGCAGTTGCAGCACAGGGCAGTCAATGTTGTCCAAGTCTTAGAGGAATTTAAGAATCAAGTAAATGCAAACATTTGTGTCATCATTTTCCAGGGGGAGTTGCAGAAGTTGTGACAAAAGTGTGGTGGCGGATAAAAAAGGGCAAAATTTGTGTAACATCATTTGTATATTCCCCACAGTCACTCGTGTTTTTTCCTTCTGTTAGAAATATAGAAGACAATTGGTCACAAATCAGGAGAAAAATGCTTAGCTAATGGTTGAGAGCGTTTCGGCAGTCTGCACGGCTACACAACCTTCAACTTTCAGCAGGTTTAAACATTCTACATAAACAAAATTACATCAGCCTGTTAGCTATTAAACAGTTGTTTAATTGAATACCAACAAATCCTTTGGTTGAATAACGAATAATTCAATCAAAGTTTGCATTCGTTCGAATAAAATCAATATTCAGCCGAATAATGAATGAATATTCAGGGCATTCCTAGAGTTTTGTTGTACTTTTCTGTGATGTGCATCTTTCGCATTTCCCTTTGTGAGCAGCGTCACATGATTCTTAACATTTCAAACAACACGAATTACTTCCTTTACAGTTTTGCGAATACGGTACGAAACATTTACGTAAGTTAATAGTAATGCGATACAGTACAGTAAGTTTCATAAGTGTCAAAATTTCTTCTTATGAGTATAGAAACACTACAGACAAATACAAAATTAACTCGAACTCTTACCTACCTTTGTGATGGTATTGCGTAGAATAAAGTGTATGAACACTGCAAAAAATAATTTCACTGCAGTTTCACTTATTTCACTGTAGTATTAGGAGGGTTTTTAGTTTACGAATAGCCCTTTAAAATTAGTAAGTAAATTAGTGACTATAAAAAATTAAGTTTGAAAATCAATAAAATAGGACATAGGACTTTTTGAGGATATTGACTTTCAAATATGTGACCTCCTTATCCCGATGCTGTTCTCATCATTGAAATCAATCAGAACGTAGCATACAACTTAAAGACTTGTGACATAAAATAAAAAAAGTAAAAGCATGTTCGTCATGTTGTTCACTTAATGGTTAAAGACCAGTCAGACAAAATTCAGCCAGTATTTTATGAATCTTCACTTATTTATTTTTTCAACATTATGTAGCTTTGCTGGTCTCATTCTAGCATGATAAACTCATTATTCAGCAGTAATGTTCATATACTCGGGTGGCAATATGGTAGGTATGATAGTGTGCTGGTAAATCTGGTTGTCTTTCACCTCTAGAATGTAGTAGACACGTTTACATTTCATGGTATAGGTAAATAATGCTAATGAAACAATACGTTGGTTTTTCTCTTAGATGAATCCAAGCGTAATAAATGCTAGTGTAGGTGTACCATAGCAAAATTAAACCAGCACAAATAAAAAATGTCTGTAAAATCATATAAAAACGTAGTCGTACTCACAGCTACAACAGTTACTGTGTAATTTGAAATCAGTAAATAACGAACGCTAGAAGACGACAAAGTAATGCAGTAAGGAAGGTAATTCTTCACAGTATGCAATTTAGCACGTAGAATATTGTTATAGTGCAGATACGAAATGAGTAGAAAATGTGTTGCTTGCAAAGGTATTAAGCAATAAAATCAAAAATGTAACCACTGAATTAAAATGTTATATTTATGTTGTTTGGATACATTCTCCTAACCTATTTTGTAATTAGTTGGTGGTGGCAACAGAAAGATCCTCTACAGGGTTAGGCTTTTCCTAAGTGGTATAATTCTTAAGCAGCATTATACAGAAGGTATACACAGAATCATAATTTTTATTTGCCGCGGAAATATACATTACTTATATTTTAGCATTCTTGTTCTCCAATGGTCTTTCCCTAGAGAAGCAAAGTTTATAGGCCTACTTCCAGCTCGGTAACCCTTGTGCGCATGCGTTAGTGCACCCTCGTATAAAAGCGCTGAGGCTCGACAGTGTTTCATCTTTCCTTCTCTCACAGTGTGTGGACACCTTTCGCTCTTTTCCGTTGAAGCTGGCTGTTTGTCATTGTGTTGCTGCCTGTTGTGCAATTTTGGCTCGCAGCCCCTTGCGATTGCGGTTAACCTTCTATCGTACGTCGTCCTCATCGACTGACAGCTTCTGCTGCATTCTCCGTTGGTTCCTCAAGCCAGGCCATCCTCTTTGTCGGCCTTTCGTCCGCTTCCCCTGTCACCAACAGATTATCTCCGACTGACCTGTCGGGATTTTCTTCTCTCGCCTGTCGTTTCCAGCATCCCATGCAACAGCACTATTTTACCGACCACAATGTCTTCGACAGATGCTGACTCGTTACCAAACCACTGCGTCTTCAGCAACTGCTGGTTAGTCACCAGCCCTTTCGTCTATTGCTTCTCTCGCTCCTTACGATAGCACCGTTTCAGCAACCACTGTCTTCAACAGCTGCCGGTTTGTTACCAGACCTTTGCCTGTCGTTTCTTCCGTCTTATATGACAATGACGTCGCATCGACTGCGTCCTCCGCCTTGGATGATACTACTATGACTTCGACAAAGCTTCGTAGAGTCAAGGAAACTTCTTCCAAGTTGGACGACAGACCAAGTCCCAACAAAACGACAGAGTTCCTGCTCGGCCTTCTGTGGTTCCTTCTACACCAGGGGTCCCCAAACTTTTCAAACTGAGGGCCGTATAGCACAGTTGCGTATCTTTCGCAGGCCGAATTTTTCTTCGTATGGTCCTAGTGGGTTTAGCGGTGCCCATCCCTCTCTCTCTCTCTCTCTCTCTCTCCCCCCCCCCCCCCCCCACCAGGTGTAGTGAAGAGTGACTTTGTCCCAATACATGCACTGGTTATGTTGTGTTTTTGTAAATTAAGATAACAGTGTTTTCCACCCCCCTCCACCAAGTTACTGTTGCTCCTCACTAAACCCCTGTCCCCAGGCACCATTGTTGGAAACTGTGGGCTTACTTCTCACTTGGCATTTATCAATGTTGAGATTTAAAAGAGGAAACTCCAATGCGAAATAGTGCAGGCAGATGCTCATTAGTCCTTCCTGAACGAATTCGAGATCTTAATAGTTTCAAAAAAGTAACCTTCGCTTCTTTCAGGGGAAAGGAAAATATACCTTCAATAGGGCAAACAATTGAAAAATCGCATTTAGTGAAAATACAGCACGGGCCGGACAAAAGTGCTTCTCGGGCCGCATCTGGCCCCCTGGCCGTGATTTGGAGACCCCTGTTCTAGACTGTCTTCTTTCGCTCTTGTCATTGCAGCTCTTCGAATCTACTGCCATTCGCGGACTGTCACCTTTCACTGGCTGTTGTTGGAGCTCTTCTCGTCGGTCATCCTTCACTGCCTGTCGTTCTTCATGACTATCGGTGTATCAGCTCGTCTAGACTGACATCCTTCACTCCTGTCGTCTTGGCTCTTTCGGGTCTACCGTCCTTCACTCTTGTCGTCTTGGCTCTTTCGGGTCTACCGTCCTTCACTGACCGTCGACCTGTGCTGCCTATCATCCATCGCTGCCTGTCGCCTTTCACTGACCATCGTTGCTGCCCTTCTCGTCTGTCATCTTTGCTTCTGTTGTTGCAGCTCTTCTTGACCATCGTCCTCCACTGCCTGTCGCCTGCGGCTCTTTTGGGCTATCATCTTGTACTTCTGCCAAGATTGGACCTCAAGCAAGGCTCTTGTCTTTCACTGCCTGTTGCCAATCGCAGGCCGTCTGCATTGCTCTTCCATGCTATCGTCCTTCGCTCTAGATGTTTGCATCTATTCCGGTCTGCCGTTCTTCGCTGCTGTCAACCTTTCCTGGCTGTTTGCTCTCGTCCTGTGACAAACCACTAACAATGGAATGTAATACACTGACGCTCCCGGAAGACCGCTCCTTCGTCAGTCATGTGTCCATTCTGGCGCTGTCATCAGCCGCAGGACCACTGCTTTTGTTGCTATGTCTCCTGCCCCGTACGGCCAGGCTGTGGTTTCGCCCCCCCTGGCCGTTCAGCTCTTCAGACCGGACTTAAAGTCTTGAACGCTTACTCCAGTCTGAATCATTACGTCATGCCAAGTCACGTCCAGTCAAGCCAAGTAAAATCAAATCAACTCAACTCAACACAGCATCTGCATTACCACCTGTCGCCGCATACTGTCTTTCGCTGCCTGTCATTTGGAGCTCTTTTGGATTATTTTTCTTGACTTTTTGTCATCCTTTGCTGACTGTCGTTCGCTGCCTGTCGTTTGCAGCTCTTTTGGACTATTACTCTTTGCTGGTTGCTACACTTCGCAGACTGTAGCCCTTTTGCTGGCCGTCGTCCTCCGTCCTCTTTGATCCAACTGCAGCTCTGGTTTAGCCCGTTGGTGTCTTGACGAAGGGACGCTAGTTCACCCGACGGGAGGGTCCTTCCCGATGTCACGAACATTGCCCATGTGGCTCATCAGAAGGCAGCATGGACAGCTTGTCGATTACCTCAGCTACGTCCTTCGTTTGTCATTCCTGTCTTCCTTCAAGCTAGTCAGCATGGCTTGGCCTTCGTTCCGTGTCTTCATGACGACAGGGTCGCCACTCAGGTCATCCCTTGCCTGGCGTTATTATGAACACCAGCAAGCACCATTTCGGCTGACTCAACTCAACCTTTGTCCGTCCTTGCCGCTTCTTTCCAAGCCATCTTTAAAAAACACCAACAGTTTGCTAATCGATTTGAACCAGCGACATCACCACGAAAGCACACAAAAAAAAACCAAAAAGGCTCCTTATCGAAGACTGCCCCTCGCAATAGACTGCACTATTGGGCACGAACCCAGTCTCCACGACCGCATCGCCATTTGTCACGACAGTGGATGTTCCGCAGTCTTCGGCCTTAAGACTGCACCAACCTTTCCAGGCTCCTCGGCCCGGGCATGTCAGCCCCGCCGCAATCGTCCATGCTATGTCTTCCACATCTTCGCCTTTCTCCACTGGTCCTGGAGTACCAAAGCAATTTGCCAAGGGCCGCCTCCTGTCAGATCAAGGATCCTGAGGACTCTCTGAAAATGTCCTTCTTCATGTCTCTGCATTCATTCAGGAATTGTTTTCGGAATCCGATATTCTGCGTGCGGCCAACATCGTCCTAACGAGGTGTATCTTCCTGACAGGGTATCCTTCTCCAGCACCAAGCTTTACAGCGGTGCTTTCAGCTTGACCTCAGCTTTTAGCTTCTACGCCTCTATTGCCATCCCTACTGGATGTCGTTAGCCCCATTAATGGCTTCAAGCTCTACGTTAGTCAACAGCATACTACCATGCCTTCAACTAGACACTACAGTAACTGCATCTTCTTCTACTATCTTGGCTTGATACAGAATGATTTCCCCCATTCTGAATCCCCCTCCCCTTTCTTTCTTTTGGCTTAACTTAAAAAAAAATACAAGTGCTCTACGTGCTTTCGACTGCAGTTTGACAAGGATCATTGAATAGACTTCAGCATTGTAAGCCCTACACCTCCTTTGTCTCTCGGAAAGTTTGGACAGATTGGACCTGTCACCCTCTGTCGTCTCTTTCGACTGTCGTTCTCTATTTGCTGAGGTTCTGCCTTGGCTGCACTTTCGCGGTTTACCTAAATTATCGTAGTCCTTTCGGTTCTTGGGGTCTTTTGACCCCGACGGTGCCAGCTCGTAACCTTGGGGTGCCCGTCTGGTGGTGCCCACCACTGTTTTTTGACGAGGTCTATAGTAATGCTAAAATATAGGTAATGTATATTTTGGCGGCAACTAGAAACCTTAAAATGCCGGGTGTAACCAGCTGAGTTTTGTTTCTATTACCTAACCGAAAATAAACATTACGTTCACCCACCCTGCCTCGTTTCTTGAGTAACCACCTGACGTAGTGAGAGGAACGAAAGATGAGACAAGGTTGCGCCTCGGCGCTTTTATTAGATGGTGTGCTGACGCATGCACAGAAAGGGTTACCGAGCTTGCAGTAGGTCTATAAACTTTGCTTCTCTAGGTAAAGAGCATTTGAGAACAAGAATGCTAAAATGTAGGTAATGTATAGTTTTGGTTGGGCAATAGAAACAAAAATCAGCTGGTTGCACCCGGCGTTTTATTGTTTTTAGTCTAGGATACTTTCCAAGAGAGTACCCTATTTGAATTGATTTCACGTATTGTTAAAAGTTCACTTTTTCACCCTTTCAGTGCAAAAATAAAGAAATATTACTTGAATTTTCTATGTTTGCTTGCATCTTCTTCTGAAGTACACAAGAAAATTTACGATGATCATGGATGAAGATAGCAGAATGCAAATGCCACTTTTCATTTGTTAATGTGTTTCCCCACTTTTGAGCAACATGTCCAAAATTCAATGCGTACACATTCTGGAGGAGCTTAGTGGCGTTGCAACCTTGATCTTCACAACCACTTTGCAAACGTATAAAACAGCTCCAAGATGACTTGACCGATGCGACATGACAAACCACTGCATTTGAAACTGGCCACCTTCCAGGCTGGAAACACATCCTCGACACTGTACCCCAATTCTAAAGCAGTCTGGCCACCGAGTACGCATATTAGGGCTCGAAATAATGGCAACTACCTGCCGCTTACCTGTCACTGCCACAACAGGCTGCAATGTTCGTAGCAAACTTTGCATCAAGAACACACACAAAGTCGTGGTCAGGCATCAGAAGAACTAACATTTTTTTGCTATAACCCCACCTAAAAAAACTTTCAGATCCTTTTTTTAGAGTCCCATATGGTACTTGGGTCGGTTCTCGGATTCGAACCGGCATTCTCTTGGTTTGGAGCCGACAACGCTGACCACTGGGCTGTGCTTGCCCGCTTTGCTCTGGGTCCCTAGGGCCCCCTCACAAAGCTTGCGCTGGGACTTAGTTTTTCGCTGTTATATGTTGAAGGCGTACGTTCGTATGTAGGTGGCTACGGGTTAATAAGTTCCAAATGGATTTATACGGCTTGGTAACCAGCTCAAAAATTAAGAAATAATTAATACGCAGCAACATGATATCAGCTAGCCTTTCCGTTAAGGGCAAATAACGCTAACACAGGGTAACGGGCATAGCAAGAAGTAAATAGCAAAAGATTAAAAAAAAAAGCTCTCCGATGGACCGTTTTCACCATGTAATGGCAAGATTTTCACTGTGCATAATTTAACCGCTATTTTCTTTTGACTTCGGTTTATGTTTTGTTTTTATTAAAAAATAGCTGTGAAACAGCTGGGCGAATCACCCAGTGACCTCCTATTCGTTAATTAAACTAAAGAAAGAGTTTCTGTCAAGCTAACAAGCCTAGGTATTTCTATCATGAACGTGAACTTGCATTTCTCTGGTTGTCAACCATAGTGATTTTAAATTTAGTATAAACTATAAATTATGTTGGAATTTCAGTGAGGGATATTCTAACATACTAAAAAAGATATATACTAAATTATTAGAGAATAAAGGCATTGTGTTGATGCTAGACTGAACCCAGATCACGGACGGGAATGATCAACTTTTCCCACGATGGATAATCGAGACAATTTAGCACATACTGAAGGTTAGTATTTTGCAGATAGTTAGAAATGAAAATTCTAACACTGCTTAATATTAGTTTTTATATGCCGACGAAAATGTCCATTACCTGGAATTTTAGCATTCTCTTTCTCCCAATGCTGTTTGATCTAGAGATTAAAGTTATAGAGCCTGCCAGTTTCGCGACCCCATGCGCACCTGTTTTGCGCATCCCTCCGTGTATATAAAGAGCCGTAGGCAATCATCAGATCATATTTTCTTCTCTACCTTTCGACTGGTTTGGACGTGCTGTTTCTTCGCTCCTGGGGAAAGGTTCAAACGGTGGTCTTAGCTACCGCGGTCCCTTCTTCCTTTCCATTGTCACGACTATGCCTCCCGCTTAAGGCGCCCCTCGGGAGGCGTTGGCCAGAGTAGCCACACCGCTCCCGTCTGCCGACATTCTGGTGGACGTTTTGACACCTCCTTTTCCAGGATTTTCCTCCTCGTCCACTGCCTGTCCACCTCATTCGAGGAGCGTTCCTTGTTGCCCAACGACCGTACAAACGTCCGGTCTCTGGTCAGACCCAAATTGACCGACAAAGCAACACTGGACATGACCGCAACATCCCCGATCCTGATAAGCGCAACCAGATCTCCGGCCGCTTCGATCGAACCTCTTTAAGACCAGGAGGCCTACGCCCGTCTTAAGCTTCAAGTAAAAGCTTGGCGGGCTGCCGAAAAGAAGAAATATTCCCATCTAACTCGGATGAGCATCTTGATCTTTCATCTCAATCTTCAAAGCAGTCGTCCAGTCCGCTTCCGCCTGCTGAGATGACCCTTTGCACGAACCACTTTCCAAAGAGAAAGTTCACAAGCTTATGGACAAAGCTCTCCGCTCTTTTTGCCGCAAACGACCGGCTTCACCCTTGCGTCCGCAACCACTTCAGTATGTTCAAGACTGGGTACAGGCTTCTTCAAGCCAGGCTTTTAAATGAAAGCAGTTGTCTCTCGACAACGGTCACATGACCAAGCTAGTTGCTCAACCCCAGGCTCTGTTCTACCTTCTGCTTCTCATTCACTTCCGTCCATTGTTATCCCCGATACAGATGATTCCGATTCATCGCCCGGAGATGTTGATCAGCGGTCGATCGCTTCTTATGATGACTCCCGACATGCTTACTTCACGGTATCGTTCGCAGATGACGCTGACTCGCCAGGAATTCCATTACCTGACCTTCTTAAAATGATCGAGGATATCATCCCTGATTGTTTCCTCTACAAACCTTCGCCATCGACGGCTGATCCCTGCAAGATCCGTGGCCTTTCTATTGGATTTGGTTTTGGGCTTAGCGAATGTCTACCTCGCCCACAAGCTGTACTTGGACAATCAACGATCTTGCTAACGACCCTATTCTAGGAAAAGGCGATCCTCTGGAGTAGGATGAATATCCGCTCCCTCCACAACTGGGTCAGGAAATGACCATCTTCCGTCCAACAGGTGAGGGGACTACCAACCCTAAGAACTTTGACACTTGTCCTCACTTGGAATTCCTGACGGCAGACGTCAAGATAGATTTTTGGCACCGCCCTTTTCCTACCACGAAGAGTCACGGTGCCCACTTAGGTGTTGCGGGGCAACGACCGCCTTCTACGTCTAGGGCTACGGGCTGATTTCCAAGAGGACGTCTTATATACTGCAATGAACGCACGTTGCGAGAAACATTCTGCCGAACTGACACCTACGGAAACAAAGGACCTGGCTTTTCTTATCAGCCAGGTGTTTCGTAATGCCTGCTTTGCTACGTTCCATTCCGTGAACTGGGTAACCAGGGCCCTGTTCAATTCTGCACTGCTTCTACGAGAAGTTGCCCTCAATACTGCTCCCAACCTCAACAACTCAACCCGACGCAAACTACGGAACCAGCAGATTCATGAGTCTGACACGCTTTTCCGCGATCTCATCCCCAAGCTGGCCCCACATTTAGATGTCACTCGCAAATCCAAGGCATTCCGACCTAAGCATCTACGTTACCCAAAAGCCCAGTCCCGTCCTTTCCGTGCAGACTTAAAAGTCAATTGGCAATCCACGCCACCAAACGACCGCCATCCGCACGGAAAATGTCCTAAAATGTAATTTGGATCCTGAAAGGCTGTAAATAAAAAACAGCTTGATTTCATCCTGGAAATACAGCAAAACACATCTATGAAGGAAAAGAAATCATTAAAATTTTGGGGATTCAAGTCACGATTGAATTTTTTGATTTTATAAATTTTTGTGCTCCATATTTTTATCTCCTCCAGAGCACATGCCATTTCGCAACAAGAGCCCTTGCAGTGGACATGGCCAACCCTTGGGCCGCACTACTACCCCTGACCGTTGCGCACATCAAGCCTCATCTGGCCCTAAACAACGACCCCGTTTCAGCCGCTGAAATTTGTTTCATGACCCTTCCTGACGGTGGTCGTCTCAGCCACGATCTGACCACCTGGAAAACATTGACTTTCAATCCCTCTGTGCTCTTCATTATCAGCGAGCGTTTTCTTCCTCGTTTTAATGGTCGTCCTGCTCTTGTGTCTCCTCCACCGTGGTTCATCGTTACGGTTATCTGCGACCAACTTACCGCCGAGGTCAACTGTCTTCTACCCAAATCAGCGATCCGACCAAGTGGCGATTTGCTTCGTCCGGGATTTTACAATTCAATTTTCCTGTGCCCAAAGAAGACGAGGGATTTCCGACTAATCTTCAATCTACGACCGCTAAACCGGTACATTCGAAATGCACACTTCAAAATGGAAACAGTGGATTCAATTCGTCACTCGCTTCGCAAGGACGACTGGACGATTTCTATCAATCTCGAGGACGCATATCTCCACATCCCACTTTATTTGTCTGTCTGGCATCTTTTCAGATTTTGAAAATCTTGAGTGATAGTCTACTTCGGTTTTTTAAACTATTACTTACAATCATATTGTTATGATTCATGCAGACCAAAATTGCAGCACAAATTCCCAGTCACAGAAGTGCAACTTCTGACTGGTAATTAGTGCTGCAGTTTTGGTTTGCGTGAATCATAACAATTTGATTGTAACTTGTAAGTAATACTTTTCAGATTTATTTACTACGGCACGGTTTTCGAATTCCTCTGCCTTCCATTTGGCCTCAATGCGGCACCATGCATCTTTACGACTGTCTTCAAACCCGGTCCTAGTTAACCTTTATCAGCACCAGATCCAAGCAAGTGCATATCTCGACAACTTGCTGCTTTCTCGTCAAAGCGAGACCACGCTTCTCACCACGCTGACCTTGCCTCAGCGACCGTAATGCCGTCCTCCAACCTTTTGGCAAAATTCAGACTGTTCCTCCGCCTATCGGCCTGCTGTCTCTCAGAGCTCAATTCGCTCATAGTGACGCTCGATTCACTATGCGTTCTAGTGCCGGTGTACGATTCGACCTCTTCATCATTTTTGGATTGACGAATGGGGCAGCAGTGTCCCCCTCTCGTCGAACGACGCCCTTGTAGCCCGACCAATTCCTCAGACATTCCCCTTTGCCACCCTATTTTGGTGGATGGACGTTGCCACACTATCGCAAATGGCACCATTACACGATTCGACCCCGGGATTGCACCTTCTAACAGGCGCATCCCATCTTGGATGGAGAGCCCACATCGGCCACCACCATGTCTCCGGGTTATGGCGACCACACGAGCACGACCACATCAACGTCCCCGAACTCCGCGCCTTCATCTAAGGACTAAGCCATTTTCACCATCTTGTGGCCGGGAAAACTGTTCAAGTCCCCACCGACAACACGACAGGAGTGGCCTACTTCCAGAAAGAATGGGTGGGGGGGGGGATCTCAATCCCATGTGCTTTAAGGCCTCACATCGGATATCTGCCGTCTTTACATCTCCCTAAAAACGACCATACTCTTCCTGTATGTACATCCTGGCAATCGGAAAGTAATAGCCGATCCCTCTCTTGCTGTTCATTCCCGACAGGAGAATCGGCCCTCAAGACGTACATTTGCGAATCTCGTTTCAACATCTGGGGTCAACCTCTCCACGAGGCACAATGACAAACTTCGCCTTTTTGTCAATCCAGTCCCAGACAATCGAGCTTAGGCCGTGGATGCTCTTACCCTTCTTTGGGATCACCTCTTCGATTTTGGTTCTGGTTTCGGTAGTGGTTTCGGTTTCAGCCGAAACTGAATTGCCAATTTTAGTACCGATTTCGGTTTCGGCCGTAGCCAAATCACCGGTTTCGGTAGTGGTTCTGGTTTCGGCCTAAAGTGAAAAAGTCAGTTTCAGTCGACCACTAGTTGAAAATGCACTCTTCGAGGTTTAAAGCTTACGGCATACTACAGTGACTCCTTCTCAGGCTGTGTTGTAGCCCAAGTTCTTTATAACCAATAGCTAGAACAATTTTGTTGCCGGAAGCTCACAGCAAAACCTTGAAGCAAGTGTCAAAATCTTATTTCAAGCCCTGGATTAGAGCCAAGGTCGTCATACCAACAACCTCCACCAGAATGCATATGCGTGTGACACTGAAACAAGAAAGAACTGAAACGAGAAATTGTACTTCTCATTTCTTCATCACTTCATTCCTCGTCATCAATTTTAGTGTACTCTGGAAGATGCTGCAACCAAGCTTTGAATATTCAATTGATATTTCTTTACTGTTCATTGTGGTAAAAGTGACCTTCGACCATGCAAATTCCTAACAAGATGTGTTTGTACTGAATTAACACAACTAGAAAAATTGTATAACCTCAGACACGAGTATTCTGAGAGGGAGCAGTGTGGTAAGAGAATGCTTTGAACCTCAAAATCCGTTAATCGAGTCGCTTTGACTCTTTCCTTTGCAGATATGGAGGAATATCTACTTCATACTAGGGTTTGTCACTGCAGCCATGGTGGCAATTTGGGTGGTATGGTAAACTATGGATTCCTAGCATCGTGGCACCGTGTGTGGAGTGACTGATTAGCTTGTAGTGTTGTGCAAATTGTGATTGATGGTAAAAATGATTTAAACATTTTTTTTAATTACTAATTGGTCGGCAAGGAAAAAAAAATCATCAAGTAGTTTGGACCTAAGTTTCACAAACGCAAACCCATGTAGCATCATGGGTGGAGTGACATTTTGGAACTGCAGCAGTTGCCATTGTTAAATTATTAACCTGCGGTGTGTGTGACATGTTTTCATTTCTTGTCCTAAAATGTAATTTGGAGCCTGAAAGGCTGTAAATAAAAAGCAGCTTGATTTCATCCTGTAAATTCAACAAACCACATCTATGAAGTAAAAGAAATCATTACAATTTTGGGGATTCAAGTCACTAGTGAATTTTTTTATTTTATAAATTGTCGTGCTTCATATTTTTATATGCGCGAAACTACTATTGGCTCATGTTGAAACTTGATCCGGTGAATATTACAGAAGTGTGAAAGTTTTAAAAGTTTGCTCAACAACTTTGCTCAACAACAGAAGTTCATTAATTAGTTATTAAATAGCGTACATTCTTATGATTTATACGATAGACTTAACTACATTTTGTTATTGATTGGGTAGACTAAATCTTCTAAATTCTACCAACATGAAAATGACTCCAATCATACTCGTCTTAAGCACCTCCTTAAAGGTTGTAGTTTCCATACGTTGTTCACAGTTAGAAGGAAAGAATTGGTGGATCAGTTCGGTGATTTTGCTGAAATCTCCAAGCTTGAGATGGTGTCTGTAATGCAGAAAGAGCTTAAGTCCCTTCAGTTACATTTTACAATTGCCATCAATAAGGCCCGTGATCGTGATACAGGTCTGTCATAGTTAACACCATCAATCCAACATTCGAGCACTGGGCTTTATACTTGGAATTTGACCAGCACTTAACATTTTATACTGGCAAGAAATAAATGCCAGTATCTTGACACCAGTCTGTCATAGTTAGGCCCCTAAAAGGTAATTACATAATTCTCAGGAGTGATAGATACTAAAGAAAAAGATGCCGGCCGGCACTCGACTTTTTAATTTATTTTGCATTTTCTCAGATGCGGGTGATGGCTTTTTTTTTGTTTTTACAAACAAAAAAAGAAGCATCTGTTGTAGAGTAGAGTATTTATGTTTTATTGCCAGGTTCCATGCAGCCACATTCAAAGTTCTAATGTTGCACAATGGAAGTAATAAGGGCCAAGTGGTTAGTTAGGCCACTCAAAGTTAATTAAGTGGTATTCAGGAGTGCACGCATGCTTTTTTTTCGTAGCGCATGAAACGTTTTTTATGACTTTGTCAAAAAAAATTCCACTCGGGCATCAGCTCTTTCACCAAACACTTCCTGTGGCTGATGATCATATTGGCCCTTTGCTCCATTCACAGGATCGCCTCGAAACGAAGGGCCCTTCAGAGGCATGTCATGTCACAACTAAAAACTTGGATGTAAAGAAAGACTTGTCAAATGTCCTGGCATTATTGTACTCCACAACAAAATGTAAGCTACTAAATTTTTTTGTTTGGTAAATAAAAAAAAAAGCCATTGCATCATCTGAAAAATCACGAATAAAAAGTAAAAACAAAACACTGCCTGCTCGCGTCAATTTTTTTTAGTACCACTCCTGAGAACCACTTAATTAATTTTTAGCGGCCTTAGTTGTGACACGCCTCTGAAAGACTTTTCGATTCGTCGCTCTATGATCACATGAATAGAGCTCACGCGTAGCAGTTTCAACATGTAATTGCAGGACAGATTGTCTGAATTAGGACCAGCATACATAAGAGTTATGAGGCAATGGTAGTCCGTTGGTAAAAAATAATGTGAAAAGAGTCGTAGGAATCAAATTGCGAGGCTATACGAAAAGCTCTTTTTCCAACAGGTAACAGAATCATGTATTAAATGCCAATGAGCTTATTTGGGAAAAATCTGGGGTGGGCGTTAAATAAAGCATAACCCATTTTCTAACCTTACTTCTGGACATTTTAACATGTATCGCAGAAAACTCTGTGATTAAACGTTTAACTGTGTTGGAAAGGCCAATTTTGCTGTTATCCTGAACTACATATCTTTGTTTTCGCTATTTTACCCCGAAAATAGGCCTCTTGTCTTAAAACCCATTAGGAAAATCTATCTCTACACAACTTCGCTGCTTCCTGCCAGGTGTCATCACTTGCTGGTAGGCATGAGCACCCATTAAACCGCCACTTATTCTTTAGGACACAAGCATGTTGGTCATGTTGAGCGCGTATCGTGCCATTTTTGGACACACACTTAGCCCTGGATATTCACTGGTCATGATTACCCCTTTAGGGACGAGTGCACTCCGCTGTATAATCATTGTTTTAAATAAACAGCTCTTCTGTGGGCCAGATGGAAACCAGTGAGTTACAAGCCTTTATTTCTGAAGTCCAAATTTGCTACATTGTTATTCGTCAGGTATACAAAATCTCCCGTGAGGTTAAAGAATGTCTGTTCTCAGTGCGTACTTACAAGCTGTGGACTGTGGCCTCTTCCGGGGCTTTTGCTGTGGGCACGGGTATGGAAAATCTTAAATGCCTGTTCAGGGAAGCGCAAATTAATGGTCATCAGCCATTGCCTGCAGGATTTGCTTAAGGGTGATGAAGGAAGAAAGAACAGTAGTCGCACAGCAGTGGGAAGTCGGCCCACAAAGTGGGGGATGAATGGCTGACCTGGAGGTAAACAGTGTGGTTGGTTGGTTTTTACTTCATTCCGAAAATACTTGTTAAAATATGCTAATTACTGTACACTATACCTCAGATTTCTTGCTACTAATCAGCTGTGGCTTCGGACGCTTTCACGGTTGAATGTTGTGCTTCGCAGTCATTTCATCACTTTTTCGTTAGGTAGGCACCATCCATGCTTGATGTGCCTGTACGGCTTAAGTTTTTTTTCAATTTTTCTGTTTTTTCCTGTGTGTGCTCTGTGATCTTGGAATTGGAAAACAAATCATTTTGGGGAAATGTGGCCTCCTCTTTACACCGTGCGATAGACATGACGTAAATGCTGTGATGCGTGCTTTGCTTCGTTAGGCAGAATCCTTATCCGGAGACGTCTCTTCTAGAGCTGTCTGCCTCAGGCAGCAGCCAAGTTGAACCCAACCACGTCCCCGGGCCAACCGAGCAGCAGCACGTCATGCCCATCGTTGATTTTGAATCGCCGAGTGTCTTCATCAACAAGAATACACAAAATGCCCCTCACAACTGAGTTTTATGGATAATTCTGAAATCAACGAGCGTCCTCGGCTAAATGACAACGGTTTGCCATACGTTATAACAAACCAACGACCGCCGCTAGAAGACCTTCGAAACTGCGAAGCTCATCTAGACGCATCACAGAAAGGAAATCTTACAGTGCTTGAAGATTGTCTAGAGAATCATCGAACTCTTCCAGTATTCAAATCATTTCCTAATTATTTTCGAATCATTTCTAGTTTGGTCCTCAAACGACAGGATGCAGCCCTGAAGTCCTCAATTCAGGAACACCTCAACCAGCTAGGAACCCCAGCAGTGTCACAGGTCAAGTGGACTCAATAACAACCCTAGTACCAATGGGCCTGGCAAGCCAGATGTTTCCATTTGTTCCGGAAGGAGTTCTGGACCAACAAAATTTTGTGGGATGACGTCCCACTCCAAGAGCTACAATGGCGGAGCGAATGACAGTCTGACCACTGGAGTAGTTGCCCATGCAGCGTGCCACCTACTAGCATGCTGTTTACGGGTGCATCTCTGCGAGGATGTGGAGCCCACATGGAGACAGAGAACTTGATAGGACATGAGCAGAGACAAGAGTTTGTTTACACACAAACAACGTGGAGCTTCGGGCAGTATTGAGTACCTTACACCAGTGGCTAGCAGTATTGCAAGACTCCTAGGTCAGCGTGACAGCACCACAGCACCACAGCGGTAGTGCATATCAGGGGAGAGGGAGGAGACACACTCCCGCACCCTTCATATGGATGTTTCAGGAATTTATCTTGAAGCACATCCCTGGAAAATTGAAAGTGTTAGCGGATCAACTGTCCAAACAACATCAGGCTCACCGTCGGAATGGATGCTACACCTAAGTGTGTGAAACTGATGGTGGGTCTCTTTGCAACTTTTCAGGATATTCCCAACTGGCAAATTATGTTTAATTGTAGCACATATCAATTGTAGCACATATCAATTGTGCTACTTTTGAAGGCGAAAGTCTTCCCTTCATCCTGGCTCGCTGCGATGAAGGGACAATTGGCAAGAAAAGTTGAATGTATTTCGTTTCTTCGTTGCTGTCTTGGACTGCAGATGCTTCAAAATAAAACCTCAGGGCTCTTTTGGGTCACTGTAGTCTCTCTTCATCCTCTTTTCCAACAAAGGAACTCAATGCATGAATAATTACTGGCTTAGTCTAATACCCGTGAACAGCATGCATCTTAGCCCTGATTTCTAGGGTATAGTGTAGCATAACGCTTTACCATCCCTTTTCAAATATGATGCATGTCTTGTTTCTGGAGAATGCTCTGAACTCGCCTTTCTGTGCTGCGGCTACCATGGTGGCCAAGAAGATAGTCTTCTACGCGAGATGCAGAAGTGAAGCCTTTCGTAGTGGTTCGTGCTGTACCCCAAAAGGTTGGCCAGTGTCAGAGGGAGGTGCCTGCTAGGAAACAAACATCTGATCCAAAGCTTCAAAATTCCGAACAATTGCATTACAATGTGACTTGAGGAAATGTTCTGTTTACCTTAGTAAGCCAGGCCTGAATTAATCGCAGAGCGATATACTTTAATTACCATCTATGAGAGTCCTTGTTAGAACAACTCCACCAGCAACTTGGTTAAGTACGTCATTTCTGGGCTACAAAGATCCATCTTCCATCTATTTAAACCACCTCCTCCATTTTGCCTTGTACACCTTACTATACGATGCTCTATGGCGTTGGATCAATTTTGGGTTTGCCGGCGGGAAGAATCCTGTTGCCTCCAGTTTTTCCTAAACAGTCTCCACTCGTGAAGGTGAAGCAGTCCCGTGTTGTGATGTTTTGTTTTCGCGAAGTGTTGAATCACTGGGTAGGATAGGAGGTAGGTCGATTGGATCTTCCTTCGAAAGTTTGAGTAAATCCACGAACCACATTGCGAATTTTGTTCAGAACTTGCTGGATTGGTGAAAAGGGTGGGAACAGGTAGGCTGATATCCCCGCCCAGTGCATCCGTGGCCCAGACAGCTGGGAACGGTGGGAAAATTGACTTATGTCAATATGGAAAATGCCTTACCGACCCCCTGATGATTTGCTCCTCCAATCATGAATTTGGTTCCATTCTTTATTGAATGTCGGTGGAGTACTTCGCGAAGGAGGAAGACCCATTGTAATGGGAAAATATCTGCCAAGACACTACACCAGTAAGCATGACTTCCTTTTTGGACCAGATTATTTCTCTGTCCCAATGGCTAAAAATTTCAACATCTACTAAGAAACAAGTACTCCCAGATGGGCATCGATGAAATTCGACTCTTGTTTATCAAGACCAACAGCAGTTCAGATCCCAGTCAATTTTCCCACCATTCCCAGATGCCAGGGCTTGGGCGACATATGCACTATAAGCATTCAGTGGACGGGGAGATCCGCCTACCTGTTCCCACCGTTTTCGTTGCTGCAACAAGTTCTGAACAAGATCCGCGACGTGGTTCTTGAATCTATTTGAACTTTGAAGGACGTTCCAACAGACCTACCTCCTCGCACATACCAAGTGTCTCAACACTTCGTGAAGATGCAATATTCCAACCCGGGATCTGCTTCATCTGCAAGCGTGGAGACCATGAAGGAAAAATGGCAGGTGTCTCCTCGCCAGTAATCACAAAAATGATGAAGCCTTGCAGCCCGAAAGTAATGGACTTAACCATGCGAACCACTACGAAAGGCCTCGCTTCTGCATCTCACCCCAGAAGACCATTTTCTTGGTCGCCATAGCATCCGCAACACGCCACAGCGAGCTCATAGCATACTCTTGAAGCAAGGATACAGCAGATTTAAAAAGGGATGGAAAAGTGTTACCTACACTATACCCCGGAACTGAGGGCTAACACGCAGCGCACTGAGGACCTGACTAAACCAGTAATTATTCAGGCATTGGGAGCCCTGGTTGGAAAGAGTATGAAGAGAAACTACAGTGCCATATTCTTGCAATTAACCCTTCATCACAGCAAGCTAGGACGAAGGGAAGAATTTTGCTTTCAGAAGTTGCACAAGGGATATATGCTACAATTGAAGGTTCATGTAATTTATTTGTGGACTACTTAGACATCCCGGAAGATATCAAGGCCTTCGAGCTACGTGCTATCTCTGCACCATGGCATTTGCAGTTGGTGTCCGCATTCATGTGATCACGGCAGCTGCTCATGGAGACACAGGGCGACTTTCATGAGTCACTACCAACGGGGAACTGGGAGACGTAACCAGTTTGTCCTCCCAATGCTCTCATGTGATTGCAGGAGCTACTCTGCTGCGTAGAGTACCCCTCGGCAAGTAGAATCAGAAAATCAGTATTTCTAGTGTACATTGGTTGAATATGGTTAAGGGAAGTTCCATGCTACCTGGGCTAAGGGTTCGGTTCAACGCACCTCCTTTTGGGTAAAATCAGCTAAAGTAAGGGAATTATTTCTGGATTCAAGTGAAAACAAAATATTAATCTTAAAGTATATTTTTACTTATCCTAAAATGCTTACCTTTAGACAACCCTCCCTCTGGTCCTACTTGCTACCCTTAGTCCAAGTGAAAAAGTGATGAAATAGTTGTGAGGCACTACGTTAGCCCATGCGAAAGTGCCTGAAGGCAGAACTATTAATAGCAAGAAAGTTGAGGTATAAATTGAACAGGAATCTAGCATGCTTTAACAGAATAGCTAAAATAAAGGTTGGTGTTTTAGGATAAGTCAGAATAATTTTATGATAAAAATTGTGTATTTGGGATAAAGTTGTTAAGGATTAATTAATCTGTTGAACAGAAATCATGACCAGGTATAGAATGAGCTCGACTTGCCCTCCTCCAGGTTGGAGAATGTTTACTAAAACTGAAAGGTAAGTATTTTAGAAAAACTGCAAAAACGGAATTTCATTCTTAAAAGTAGTTTTTACTTATTCTAAAAAATCCTTACATTGAATAACCCACCCGCCTCTCCACTACTCGAAAGGTGGCTGTTTTGCGTCAGTTGAGGCACCTCGTGGGAAGAAGCTCAGTTCTTTACGGGGTTTAATACAGGCCTATATTCGGGGTAAAATAGATAAAGCCGAAAGGTAAGTATTTCCGGATTTCTTTTATTTGCTGTGAAGAGGGGGGGGGGGGGCAGGGGAGATGGAGGACTTCGTACAACTACAAGTTTCAAGAGTCCACTATTACCCCATGGAGAAGGGGCCAATAAGCATAGCAAGCAATGCGGACATTCGTTTCTAGTTGCCTTCAAAATATCCATTACCTTTTTGTTTGCATTCTCCTTCTCAAAATGCTGTTCAATATAGAGAATTAAAATTGAGGCTGCCCGTCCGAGTCGCTACCCACTGCGCAGCCTCGTTCATATAAAAACTCGAGCGGAGCCGAGGAGGCCACCTTTTCTTCTCTACGATCCACGCTGTTCGTATCGATCCGGCCATGCCTCGTGCTAAGGGAACGCCTAGTGACGGTACCACCGTTCTGGTTCGCCGATCCCGGCGGAACCGTCCTCCGCTGTTGATGAAGTCTTGGAATTGACGGCGGAACGCGAATCCTTGGATCCGCTTCCCCCGCCTGCCAATCCCTTTTTCTCAGAGGTCTCCATTCCCCTTGACGAACCAGTCGAGACATCTCCATTTCCTTGCGGACAAGTGATCCGCTCCCCGGACGTGCGCTCCATCCAGAAAGAACTTTTCAAAGCTAAGGAACTCTACGCTCATTTGAAACTTTAACTCAAGGCTCGCAAGGTTGCAGCCAAGTTGGCGTCCACTCCCGCTCCTGCACCCACACCGTTGGACTTGTCATGTTCCTCCCGACGTAGTATCCAGTCCGCCATTCCTGGTTCCTCTGGTCCGTTGACCAACTCTCAGGTAAACGATCTCATGGACTCGGAAACCTCGGCCGAAAACTTCGGCCTACCAAAAACTGACAACACAAACGGCTACGTTCCTCTGCTACTGCACATTCCGAACCACTTACCGACAACTGGCCTGTTCAAAAAACATCGGAGCCCGTTCCGCCCAATCCTCGGCGACCTTCGTCGCCCTTTCCCGCCCGTTCCCAAGGTCGAGGGCGGGGTCGATCCTTAGGACGTGCCGCGACTCCGGAAAAATGTCTGTGTGCTTCTTCCCGATTCCGTTCCAGACATAGGGACGCTTAATGACGCTCCTCCGCCCCCACAAGTCGTGGGGGGAACGGTTACGTTTCTTTCTACCAACTTGGCGAACAATCACTCGCGATCCTACGATTCTTTCCATTGTCACCCAGGGCTTCAAGCCGACGTTCTTGGTTCCTCCACCTCTTCGTTATCCACTGTGGGACTGGGACAGATCCGGCCTATCGGCTTTACGCCAGGAGATAAGTGCTCTCCTCCACAAACAGGCGATCCGCATTCTCTCCCCGCCTTTTTCCCCGGGGTTTTACAGCAGCATTTTCCTTTGTCCAAAGAAGTCAGGCGGGACTCGCCTCATCTTCAACTTGAAACCACTCAACAAATTTATCGTCAATCCTCACTTCCAAATGGAAACTGTCTCTTCGATCCGGGAATCCTTGCATCCAGGGGATTGGATGGTGTCCCTCGATTTAGCGGACGCTTACCTACACATTCCGCTTCATGCCTCTGTCCGCCATCTCTTTTGGTTTATTCACGACGGAAGAATATACGAATTCTGTAGCCTGCCGTTTGCGCTCAGTGCGGCTCCTCGCATCTTCACCATGGTACTACGGCCGACTGCCTGGCCGACTGCTTTGTGCCTCATCCCGATGCGGCAATGGTTATACAAAACCTTCGATCCGCCGTGTCTCTTTTTCATTCTCTAGGCCTGGGAATCAACCTATCCAAGTGTCGGCTACACCCGGCTCAGACCTTCGTGTTTCTCGGCGTCCTGTTCGACATGACTCGCGCTACGGTCATGCCTTCCCCGGACATTACTGCTGTCCGAACGTTCCTTCAGCGATCTTGCTTCCATTATAGGAACCATCGATTCCTTCGCAGACCTGGTTCCTTACGGGCGATAGTTGGATCGTCCTCTCCACCATTACCGAGCGGATCGGTGGGGCGATCCCCGTCTAGCTTCCTTACAACCAGCGCAACTTCTCCATTCATCCTTCCCACTCCAGACCCTACAATGGTGGACGAATGTGTTAAACCTTACCGCCTCGGTTCCCCTTCATGAACCGGTTCCTCACCTGCACCTGTTTACCGACGCCTCCCTCACAGGTTGGGGGCACACATCGGCTATCTCACTGTGTCAAACCCGTGGCCATCTCCACCCCGGGAACACATCAATCATCTGGAACTTCGAGCGGTCCTCCTCGCTCTTCAACATTTCCGAGATCATGTCTTCGGTCACGTTGTTCAAGTATACATCGACAACACGACTGCTGTTGCATATCACAAAAAAGGGGGAGGGACACGGTCCCTATCCCTTCACCACATAACATCCGACATCTTCCATCTATTCATTCGGCTCAAAGTAGAACTTCTCCCTCTTCACATTCCCGGTTCCCGGAACGTCATTGCAGATTCCCTGTCGCCAACACGCGAATGGTCCCTCGATCCCAAAATCTGCTCAGCCCTGTTCGCACTGTGGGGACAACCAATGGTCAGCCTGTTTGCCACTCGGTTCAATGCCAAACTTTCCCTGTTTGTCAGTCCGTTTCCTGACCCACGTTCCTGGGCAGTGGATGCCTTGACACTGGACTGGAATCTGCTCCATGCCTATGCCTTTCTCCACGCCTATGCCTTTCCACCACCACGCCTGCTTCCCATGGTACTCCGCAAAATCGTGTCCTGTCGCAGACGATTCCGCCTCATAGCCCCGGATTGACCTGCGGCAGCATGGTTTCCAGCGTTACTGGACCTCCTCTTAGATGATACCAGGATTCTGTCGCTCAGCCCGCATCTGTTCATTCAATCCAGCGGCGCGATCCGCCACCCGAACGTCAAGGCGTTACGCTTTCACGGGTGGCTACTATCGTCCAATTGCTCCGAACAACTGGCATATTTGAAGACGAAGCCATCCGCATCGCTTCTCGATCCGTCCGTTCCTTTACAAATAAAATTTACGACAGTCACTGGAAACGGTGGTTTCATTGGTGTCTTACACAGCAAGTCGATCCGGTCCGTCCCGCTATAGAGGATCTCCTCCGCTTCCTTACGTCTCTCTTCAACAGTGGCTTACGCGGCTCCACTATCTTGGTGTACCGTTCTGTCCTAAATGCGGTATTCCGAGCTGCCAATAAAGGCAATCTCCTTAATGATTATCGGATTTCCTCACTCATCCATTCTTTCCGTCTCGATAGACCGGGGACCAGGCGCCAGTTCCCGGACTGGGACCTGTCCATTGTTGTGAAAGCACTGCTGTCCGCTCCTTACGAACCTCTCGGTTCCGCTCGCCTTAGTCATCTAACAGTAAAAACTGTCTTCCTCATAGCCCTTGCTGCCTGTTTACGATGTAGCGAATTACAGGCACTTTCTGCAAAGGAATCGGATTGCTTCTTCCTCCCCAATTATGAAGGTGTCACGCTTACCCCGCAAGCATAGTTTCGAGCCAAGACCCAAAAACCAGAGGGACGTTCTCATCCTTTTATCATCCCTTCCCTCTCCAGAATTCTGGGGGAGGATGATTAAAGGTGTCTCTGTCCGGTACGAGCTCTTCGATTCTATCTTAAAACATCCCAACCGGTATGAAGAGGACGATCCCAGTTGTTCCTTCCTTTTAGCCTGAAAACAGGCGTCACATCCTCCCGGATGATCGCCACTTGGCTGAAGACGGTGATTGTTCAGGCATACGAAGCACTTGATATTAATTGCGCAGCCGAAGGAATTCGTATTACAGCCCACGAGCTCCGTGCTATTTCTGCGTCATGGGCTTTTCACAGCAACATACCGGTTTCTGACATTATGGAAGCTGCTTCTTGGCGGCATGCTTCTGTGTTTACGTCTCACTACCTCCGAGACATGTCTCACCAGGCAGACGGTCTGTATCGCATCGGCCCATTTGTAGCGGCCCGACGCATCCTGTGACCCCCGTTACACTCTCTTGTTTTCAGTGTGGGGAACCGATCGCTTCCCAAGGGGGCTTGTGTCAATGGAACCCACCGCCTTGACAAAGTCAG
>JAHWFP010169270.1:28174-41686 GCA_023313725.1 Lithobius niger
CTGACTTTGTCAAGGCGGTGGGTTCCATTGACACAAGCCCCCTTGGGTAGCGATCGGTTCCCCACACTGAAAACAAGAGCGTGTAACGGGGGTCACAGGATGCGTCGGGCCGCTACAAATGGGCCGATGCGATACAGACCGTCTGCCTGGTGAGACATGTCTCGGAGGTAGTGAGACGTAAACACAGAAGCATGCCGCCAAGAAGCAGCTTCCATAATGTCAGAAACCGGTATGTTGCTGTGAAAAGGCCATGACGCAGAAATAGCATGGAACTCGTGGGCTGTAATACGAATTCCTTCGGCTGCGCAATTAATATCAAGTGCTTCGTATGCCTGAACAATCACCGTCTTTAGCCAAGTGGCGATCATCCGGGGGGATGTGACGCCTGTTTTCAGGCTAAAAGGAAGGAACAACTGGGATCGTCCTCTTCGTACCAGTTGGGATGTTTTAAGATAGAATCGAAGAGAGTGGAGCTGCGCAGTGGGTAGCGACTCGGACGGGCAGCCTCAATTTTAAATCTCTATATTGAACAGCATTTTGAGAAGGAGAATGCAAACAAAAAGGTAATGTATATTTTCAAATGGCAATAGAAACCAAAATCAACCAGGTTATACTGGTATTTTCCGCTACTCTGTAATTCATTGCATGAAGCTTGTTAATTTTGCATTGAAAAACAATTATTTAAGGGGTGGGCGTCAATGTCATTATTTCATGAGCTTGGCTTTTAAAGCACTTTAGTGGGGTTGGTATTAGCTTCTGCTGGGCTTTTAATACACGATTTACGGTGATGGTTTACCCCAGCCACATCTAACTCGTGCGTGAAGATGAATTCATCAACTAAGCAGTAGTAGCTATCTTTAAAAAGCAACTTTGGGTAGCCTGCTGCTTTACGCCAGGCTGCTTTACTGCGTGTGTAAGATTTTTTTAATTAAAAAAGGCTCTTTAGTTCAAAACACGTATACTGCTTACTGCCACTGCATACCCTGCTCATAGCAATGATCTGTACTTTGACTGAACGATTGCAGTTTTTGAATTTTCATTTTTCCTTTCCATTAACCCAGTTCACCTTATTTCACCTTTTAATGATAATAAATGAGTGGCTATGTGGAAATTCTACTCTCTTGTGATATAATCTGCAATGAAAAAACAATCAGTCAGTTAAAAAAAAAACAAATGGGGATAAGTCGTCCAATAAACGACTAACAATTCGAACTCACACTTCCAAAGGAAATAGGAATATCTGTTAACATTGTTTTCGTCACTTCAAACTGTTTTAAAAACTGTTTTGTCATAACCCTTTGTGTGCCACATTTGGTCTATAAATCAATCCCCACAGTAACTTGTCAAAAGTACAAGCTCCCTCATCATCTGCTTGCTAAAGTTGTTGAAGCCCAATCCAGATGTTAAAGATCACTTACACTTTTATGTTACAAAACACTCCTTTTAAACACTCCGTAAATACATTAAGAACAATGGTATCAACATTAAGAATTTGAAATTTCCACATTTGGTACCATTTCACACAACCTTCACGAATGTCAGTTGAAGTTAAAGGCCCCCCAAAGCCATTTGGTGAGGACCCCGTGCTAGTTTATGGCTTTGAAAGGTTAAAGTCTCACCTTCTCTGTATTTTTGCCACCATCCATGGAAAAATAGCATTTAATACAGCCTTTTTATATATGATATTTTATTCACTAAGCGGTACTGTGTAATACATAAAACTGATTGTCATTTTATCCAACAATAAGCCAAAACATTCTTCCATTATCTTTCCAAAAAATAGAAATTTTTATGACAATTTGTAATAAAGATTGTTTTAGGTTTGATGCAAAAATTTGTGTTTTAGGCATAGGTTCGATTTTCGCTTAGCTATGAAACTTACACATAACGATTAAATATTTAGCAGTTGCAACCGTAATTTACAATATTAGCTTAATACGATAAAACTTTGCCAACTTTCAGTTGATGGAATTAAGTACCTATAATAGCTGTAGAACTCCAAAATTTAAGTAAATAGGTAAATGTAAAAGAAAGCAAGTGGGCATTGTTTATGTATAGCACCTTTTTTTTAGGAATAACGGAACTGAACATAAATTTGCCACCTCGCCATTCCCCAAATTCTACTTTGCTGCTTTACAACCATGTAAAGACCCTTTGTTACACCCTTTGTTTAGATATCCAACTGAGCACAGTATTAAAACAGTATAGGCTCACTAATTTAGAGATTAAATGGTTCATGAACTTGAACTGCCACAAAGTGTTGGTAGCATATAAAGTATTGCATTATTGAAACTCGGCGTATTGGTATAAAGTCGAAATTTCTAGTATCACATACTTCTGTTGAAAATATGGGAGGGGCTGTCTTTAACCATCACAGAACTGTGATAGTCTTTATTGTTCCTTAAATCTAACAGTACAAACTACTGTAATTTATACTTTTAGTCACTATCAGAAACATTGTTAAGGGATGTAACGCTGCATCATGATAACATCATGCAAGAAAACAAGTTTTGAAAGAAATTCGCATCCGTTAATGCACTGAATGATACTGGCTTTTTCTTAAAAAGGTTTGAGCTTGCATAACCGGGTGGATGTTGAAACTCTTCCCACTCTGAGATTCTGGACAGTATCTTGTTGTGAGCATGATAAGACTTCTAGTTTGCTGACGTTATTGTTGAACTGTTAATCATTTACTATTGTCACTTTAGTGATTTTGGTTTTCTTTTTAGTTTGAACTGGTTCTCACATTAAATTTGTCTCCCCGGTTTCAGCATAAAACACCATAACCGTTTTTGGGATGTGACTAATTGTGTGAATTTCTTTTCTCTTTGTGCGACATTGTTACAGATCTCGGCCTGTTCCATCCTCCCACTAATCCTGCTTGCCCTCAGCGTTGTCCTCGCCTTTTATCCGACCCTGGCCTCGATTACAGCTACTACAGAATCCCCACACCCTCCGTGAGGGGTGGCCACGTTTTTATCTATCTGGATGACGTAGTGGCTGCTATCCATTGCTCGATCCCACCGACTTGACTGATCCTGTTTACGAATCACCTAATAAACCTAAAACAGTTTGTTACCATAGTAACAAGAGAACGAACATGCAAGTTATGTGCGTGTGTATGTGCGTGCGACTAGGTAAAGAGCTGTGTGGTTAGCAAATCGTCCAGTGTACATTATTCGAGCGAGAAAACAACGCTGCACTTTATATTGCAAAAAAAAAAAACATCGATTTTTTTTAAATTTTTTAACTTGTTCATCAAACTCCATTAGTGTGCACTCGGGTCTTTATCATAGTGAGAAGCACTAACAGCAAATGCCACCATAGTTGGAACGCTGTTCGCTCTATTGCAACTGCACTTCATGGTTAACCCTAACCTTACTTAACCGTAACATGTAACCTTAACCCTTAATAATCCCCATTTCGTGACTGACCCATTTGGTTTTAACTTGAAACTATTTTGTTGTTTTGTTGCCCGTTTTTTTTTCTGCCTCTTTCAAATTAGTTTGTTCCCAGTTAAGATGATTTTATTTTGTTATATATTTAAAATTTTGTAAATATGTTATTCTTAATGTATTTTGCATGCACATGCGAGTGTAAAACTCCACTTGTAGTAGGTGTTCAGAAAAATTTTTTGTTTTGTTTTTTTGCTTTGCACTTTTTGTGCAAGCATTTTTGGCTTGCCATGAAATTTATGTAGATACTTTATCCATAAAAGATAATCATACTGTCATCTGAACAATTGTAGTGCAAATCCTGAAATTAATTCGGAAACAGTTGTTTCGTATGTCAGATCATACTGCCAGCTCAACAGTGCACAACAAACTGTACAACTGTGTAACAGTATATAGCGAGGTATTTATCAATAAAGCTGAACAAGTGTAAGTTTTTAAAAGATATTCCGAAACTGAAAACAAAAAGACAGATGCTAACTGTTGCTAAAAATGGAATGTAGGGTCATGAAGCGTAAATCATTACTTCTCTACGCATTGGAGGTTGGCAACAAAGTAAAACTGATTCTGTGTATTATTGGTAATTATGGGAAACGGGCAGGCAGACTGGAATCTCGGTGCGATGGTCTTTCTTCATACATAATTATTGCAGTATGAAAGGCCTAGCTTAACCTGGTGCAGTATACATCCGTCAGCATTCTCCTGCAACATTCTCCCACAAAGTATTTCATCATTTTTGTTGGTGTTGCAATGTATAAATCCAACAGAAGAGAATGTTGAAACCATAAGATACTAAAAAACCATGGTTAACCAATTGTCAATTGCCAATTGTCATATACCTACTATCCACAATTATGTTGTTAATTTAAAACTGGGATCTTAACCTGAAATTATTTCTACTATCCACAATTATGTTGTTAATTTAAAACTGGGATCTTAACCTGAAATTATTTTAAGTGTAAAACTGTCTTTATGTACTGTAAGTTAAAGTGTTGTGGGGATACTACAGCCGAAGAGATTCCTTCCTGGTTTGTGTACTGTCTCGTTCGTTTTCATTGTTAGAAGTATTTCCCACCAAAATATAGTCTTGCTACAGTTTGAATTCTGTGCAGTTTTACTTTGGTTGTAATTAAGACCTTTTGTGCCTTAACATGGGTTATGATTAATGTTCAATGAAAGATATTCCCTTTTTGGCAAGTCGTGTTAGCATTTGATACTTTGGTTTAAAAAAA
Organism: Lithobius niger; assembly: GCA_023313725.1. Taxonomy (NCBI): domain Eukaryota; kingdom Metazoa; phylum Arthropoda; class Chilopoda; order Lithobiomorpha; family Lithobiidae; genus Lithobius; species Lithobius niger. Next base: position 32,859 of record JAHWFP010169270.1, read on the forward strand.
GAGAACTTTTCAGGGTGTTGTAAGTAAAGGGGAATCAGAATGATGTGCGATCCAACCCGTGAGTTGACAAAGGTTTGCACATAATTCATGATTGGGTATCTGTTAGAAATAATTGCCAAATACTTGATATTAAGTTGCTCCAGCAGTGTGTGAAATTGTTTTAATCATTTCAGTGTGTTTTGTATTATTCACTTGCATTTTTGTTGGAATTGAGATTTATAGTTTGGTCTGTGAAAACTGGCTGGAGGAAGTGAATTATTTCTAAGAAATTTCTAATTTAAGGGTAGATGGGTGGGATGGGCTGGGTTTATCATTAAACAAATGCACACCATAGGAGTGGGACTGCTTTTTCAGATATCACTGAAGTATCACATAAAAGACAAGATCTTGATTCACTGCAATGCAAAAGACAAATTTAGGCTTTGTATGGATAAGCGAACAATAACTCAAAACCATTCTGGTTACCTATTTTAGCAATTTGTACCAAGTGTGCATTGTTGCAGATATTGATACATTATGTATATATGCACAAAAACTGGCTCTACCACTTGGTGGTGTCATGTGGAGCCAACAATATAATGATTTTCACTTCCATCTAAAAATATTTTCCTTTAGTTATTAACTAAATATTGTTTATTTATGCTCTGTGCTCAAAACCCTAAATTTATTACAAAACTTCATTAGCTCTCCACCAGATGACATACTGGTTACTACCCGGCAGGCACTGCCAGCTGTCCCTCGCAATCTTTTTGAGCTGCGACCTAGTTCAGGTTCTGTTGCTTTCGCTTAAAATGGCAAATCTAAAACCCTCAAAAATACTCTCAAAAAACTCGACAAAGAAGTGTGTGCACACCAGATAACCCGAGGAAACAAGCATACCACGTGTCGAACCTGTATTTACAGACAAACCCCTATTATATTTGCCGCCTTCATGCAAAATTGGGCGTTATGAGTATTTTGCGAACAAGACTGCAAATGGATCAGACGGCTTCTGTAGTATCTGTATCCAGATGAAATGAAAATGGCGCTTCATCAAGCTCTTAATGCTAGTTTGTTAGATAGTGCCCCTTCAAACGTTTTTTTTTAAATACGTAAGCCCATTAACTTTACGGTTAAATTTACCCCTCTAATGTTGCTCGCTCCTGTTCATACGTCTCATCTTTTGATGCCCATTATTGCTGCCTCTGGCCCTCTTTTGCATACCTGTGGACATGGCAGATTTTATTAGTGTTGCTATTGGTGCTTAGTTAGGTTATATTTATGCCCTTAGGTCGACATTTCGAGAGGTTATCAAGTCAACAAATGCGAATTGCCTAAATCCAATATACGGACCCTGTCGACCGCATGCATCGGCCTGATCGCTGCCATCCGCTCACCCGGGCGCAGTTCGCTTCCTACGAAGGTTACTTCTCCGTTTCCGTTTTCTTTTCTGTTCCAGAGTTCCACCCGGCATCTGAGTTGCCCCTTCAATTGTGTTCGTCCACACTTTGTCAGTCAGTGGATTCACCTGTCGTCACCACATCATCTGTTCATCACTAGAGATGACCTCACCATAAAAAACATGAGCGCCAGGGCCCATCAAGACAAGGCATTGTCGAGTTCGCTAAACCTTGTTACCTAAATCTAGTAAATCGCAGCTGTCCAAAAGGCTTACACTTCAATTTTCGGTGAAACACCTTTCACTTTCATCGAAAGTTGTGTGTGAAAATTATTCAAAAGTCGCATCACAGCATAGATTTTTTTTCACCATGTTCTAATTCGCGCTAGTCTGTTGTACCACTGTTCTCAACATCGCGTGAAATCTGGAGTTTCCCCTGCCTATCCAGATCGACACTAAGCTCTAGCCTAACGATCTGGTTTATGTTGGTGTAGCTTGGGCTGATTAGATTCATCAGTGGCTTTTGATTTGTTTCGATGTTGATGAGGTTGATGTTATGTGGGAAGAAAAGGATAGTATGCCTTTTAAAAGAGATAATACCGTTACGACATTTTCGAGTATAGTTCTCTTGGTGGGTGAAACTTGACCAAACCAAGTGTCAGGTGGTACAGATGCGATACCTCATCAGCCACATGTGCAAGTAGTTCACTTGTCGAGCTAAAATTCCATTGTGCGCAGTGTAGCCTACAACCAAATGCGTCTTCATACATAGTTCACTCGCTGAATGAAATTCGAAGGGGGTACTCATTGAGTTTGGACTTAGTTCACTTGCTGGATGAAATCTGAACGACACATGTATTGATAGGTAAAAAGAGATTTCCACATCCCCAGGCGTCTCGTGGTAGTTACCAATTATTATCAGCCTGTTGCAACGGTGGGCTGTACTTCACCAGTTCGCCACGCTCCATTGTAACTGTTTGCACGGCTGCTTTTCGCCGTGAATCGCGTTCGCCTCATTGCGACTTCTCCAGATCGCCTGTTTGCCAGTTAAGCCTCCTCGCCACGGATTTAGATCGCCACTTTGACAAGTTTCCTGGTCGCCATGTGTGTGCATGGATTAATGAGATTCCCACTGTCCCTATGCAAGTAGCTGTGCCCCATCGCTTCATTATCTCGTCCAATCTTCATTATCTCGTGGAATCTTTTTAATCTCCGCCTCTGCAATTCGTCGCAACGTTGGGGAGGGAGAGAGAGGTTTCCTCTCAGACACGAGAATTACCTACTCTTGGGTAAGACGTCAAACAACATTTTTGTGCATTGCACGCATCATAATTTCCAACAATCCGTTACCAAGGACCCCCATCAAGTCTGCCCCATAGTTAGGAGACGGGACCTCGTTCCTGCTTGTATAGGGCTCCATTCTACTGAATGTTAGGCACCCATATTTAGGCCTATTGATAGCAGTTGCACACTTAAAATCAAACTGCTCTCACCCAAAGAGATCTCTAGACAGTGTTTGGCTCGTTAGTAGAGAATACTCTGTGAGTGAGTGCAATAGGACTTAATGTGAGTGCCTGTGCCTAACATCAGTTAAATGAAGCCGCATACAGGCACTGATTTCTGCGTTTTAGTTTGCTTAAGCCAGTCCAGTTTTGTACTTGTTAAATTCCCCCAGCAGATTTTCTTTGCTCTTGTCAACAGAGTATCCTCTATTGACGAGCCAAACAATGACGAAACAGTTTGTCATAGAAATCACTATGGGTGAGAGCAGCTGCTTACAACTACCAACCATTTCAGAGGGACGTTTCCTGAAATTTATAGTTGCTGAATTTTTGGATGTTGCCTCAAATTTCTTGTCTTCAGAAGAGGATTTAACCATACGGCTGGGAAAGGAGTCAGAATGGTTAACAAGACAATGGAACTTCTTTTGAAAAATCACAACTTCATCTTCAACAGTGTTTTTCCAGTGCGTCCGGAGACCATTCGGGCTCGGCCTTGCCCACAAAGAATCTAAATGGCATCAGACCTTCACGTTCTTCATCAATATTGTTGTCTTCGGTTAATGTTTCCCCGTCAGAAGACGGGAACTTCGCTTTTACAAACAGACAATGTGAGAAGGGTGTTCAGTATGGTGTTCTCCGTAGACATATCGCAGTGCTCTCATTTTGTGTCACCGGGTTTCAACGCTCGCCCTACCAACATCTTTGTCTTCTGGCGACAGGAGAGGGATTCCCAAGTGAAACACTGAAATGTAGCCAACACACTTGACTGCCTGGATTACAGAAGAACTGGACCGATCGTTATGGGAAACTGAAAGTGGATGTTAAGTTCGAGAGTCCAATCTCGTCGGGTCATTGTCAAACATGAAGTCCAAGTTTTATATTAAAAAGCGCAGAGGTTGGAATACCATTTCTTCTTGGCTTGAGCTTCCCTCCAGCATTGAGTGGGCTTTATGTTGCCCCAAGTGATCACAAGGCAGTGCACCATTTGTCCACCAGTGCAGAATTAACCTTCATCCTGTGCCTGCCTCAGTAGGACAACATTGTAAACGAATGGACTTTAGCATGGACGAAGGATTCCTTCAGCCGCTTCTGACTTCTCCTGATTTGGTAAAAGTAAACTTTTACCAAAGCCCTTCTTCTGCACAACTACGCGGGGGTTAACTGATGTGTTAAGCCACTGTCTGGAAGTGTCATTGGGGCTGTTGGAAGTACAGGAATGACGGAGCATATTATGGTCGTCAATTGTGGGGACAAGAATTGAATGACCATGTTGCCTATGAATGAAATGAATGAAGCATTGTAGCAGGTGGTTATGTTAGTAAAGAGTGTGGTTGGAAATAACTGGTATCATCTGTGCATTTTAGCTCGACTCGGCTAATAACTAAAAGGAATTATATTCGGATGAAAGTGAAAATGGAATTTTAAGATAACGTTAGATTTTACTTCTCCTAAAATACTTACCTTTAGTGTTAACCGACCCACCGTACCCAGTCTCGTCCCCTGAACGGAAGTGTTCTCCAAACGATTGTGAGGTACAGATGGCAGTGCATGCTGGATTGTAAGCAGGGATGCCCGGTGGTGAGCTAATAAAGATTCGTAAAGTAAATTTATGGTTTTGAGCATAGACCATAAATAAACAATATTTAGCCAATAACTAAAGGTAAGTATTTTAGGTAAAGTAAAAAACTAGTTTTATCTTTAAAATTCTGTTTTTATACATCAGATTCAGGAATTTTTGTCAAGTAGTGGGTTTCTACTGTACCTTGAGAGCTGTGTTGCATTTATTATGAGCAGCTGTTGCTCAAAGAATCAAATCTCCCCTCCGTCTGTAAACATGATTTTAAAGATTAAATCATTAATGGTAGTTCCTGTTACTTGGCTGTACAGATACCAATACTAAAAAATGATTTTTACCTGCGACAGATGCTTAGTTTTGGTTTACCAGGTTTATTTTCTCCTGAAGGGTAATGCCAGGGTTGGATTGGTAGGGGTGGGGGCCTCCCCAGGATTGTACTGCAGAGGCTTCGGTGATAAAGGTTTTCCAGCAGGGCCCAGGCCAGAATCACGGAAACTAGCTTATTATTAAACAGTCGGCATGAATTTGAAATGTATTCCTAAAACTTAGAGATGCAATTTTCATAGAAACTCAATTTATATTCTTAAAAATATTTTTTTTCAATCAAGGTTCTCCTGTAATAAGAGCAGGGTCGGGGGCAGAAGCAACTATATTTTTAAGAAATCGGCTCGAATTTAAAACTTTCGCAATTTTTATACGAATTCATTTTAAATGTAAGAAAAATAAGTTGTTTTCTTTCTGTATTTGGGTCCAATCCTTCCGGACGGCCCAATCCACACTGGGTAATGCCATATAAAAAGTTGTATTCATGAGTAAATTTGTCCTGAAGTGTGTCTTTTTTGGGAATTATTATTGGGTTTTGGTAAATTACTTAGAAACCGACTTGAGATTATTAGCACCATTGAAATGTTCTCAGTAACAACTTAAATGGTGCATTGATATGCTAAAATCAAATCTGTCAGTTTTGGAGGAAAGTATTGTAAGAACTAATATTCACCAAGATCGTCATCGCTACCATGGTGTATCAGTGCAGCTCTGGTTAATATACATTGCAGTTCTTTATTTTAAAAAAACTCCTCGCATTTGGCTGAATAAGGAATTTGCCATCTTATGCATGTTTTTCTGATGGTAGGACCACAACTGACTTTAGAAATAGGCCTGTTCCATTTTTTGACATAGTATTGAATTGAGTATTATTTGGCTGTTAGCAGCGTTCTACATTTCACAATGACAGGTTTCATCGTTTTTTGTTGTATGGTACATAGCTGGTAGCCACTGTGCAGATAAATAGGTTGTGTATTTGTATTTAAAAGAGTTTAGCCTTCACTAGTGTTTTCATCACAAAGATTTTGGCTTTACAATTTTTTTTGAAATTGCAAGACTGGCGTATAATAAACTACTTTTGACTTGAAGCAGTATATTCCAAAGGAGGTCCATATTTGTTATGCCAAGACCATGAAGCTTCTCACCTCTGCGGATGTGCTTAATTTGTAAGCTCTCTTTGGCTTGCATGTTTTGAAGCTGGATTCCTTATCATTGCAAGTAATTGAAGTTTGAAATTTGGTCTTTATCACAAAACGTATCAAACTGAATTCATGAAAGCACAAATACCAGAAATCAAATGATTCTTAGTATTCACACTTGGAGCCTCTGATGTGGAGCCTCTGATGTGGATTGTAGGTTAAAGGATGCAGTTGGCTCCATATTGGTCATGAGGTTCACACGAAAGATCGAAGCATTTTTTGTTATATGTTCTTATTTAAATATATTTTATTTTGAGATATATTATTTTGCACTGCCATTGTAGTGAAATAAAATCTTGTTAGTGTACAGGAAAAGAATAATGGTATTCAGTGCACCATGTCTGCTGGTTTTCTACAGTCTACAACTTCACTGTACATATGTATCAATATAATAATAATATTTACTTCAAAAATCTGTGTGACACGATCCCTACTTGTGTCATAGCCACTGTAATGATTTTTATCAAATTAATGTTGTAATTAGTTAGGCATTATGTTTTTTTTTAATTCAAGAACTGCCTCGATGCTGTAAATGACAGTATTGGTCTACTGGAAATTGATGGGAAGGACTGAATGTAACGTACGTGACCTGCAATAAATACCATATACAAAATATTGACTGTTTGTTCAATTAGTGAGGTTCAGTAATTATACTTACTACTTGCGAAGAGTGAAATGTAGCTTAACATGAAACAAAATTATTGGTGTAACTCAATGAATAAAGAGACTTCCCCCAACATTATCACTCTTCTGGACCAGGGTTGGCCATTTCAATAGAGGAGTTGCACAAAAATGAAAAACAAACAAGTTCATTAATTGACCCATATATTAAGCATTGTAATTGTTCATTAAATAATACTCTTTTGGTGGAAACTCTGTGTTATAACTTTAACTCAAAGTCAAAAAGTTGTAAAGCTCAAATGAAAACTAACAATTCCGTAATTATTTTAATTTTTGGGTCCCTCACAAATTTTCAGTTTCTTACTATCTGCAAATTACTTACCTTCAGTACTCATGCTAAATTCGCTAAATTTGGCTTTTCCCATGCTCAAACTAAAATTTCCCTTAAATTTTGAATTCAACACCAGTTGCCCGTTTTCTCCGCCAGGCGCGCTGCGCAGTCATACCTGCTGCAGCCGCCTGCCTCCCGTGGGGAAAACCCCATTCGCTTTTGAGCACGCATCGTGGTAGGACGAGCGTGCCGGTTTTTCCAATCAAACTATGGCGGAAAGTGTAAAAGAAAATGCAAAAGGAGTGATCGAGACAGGGAATGAGGAGGTGGACAATGTGAACGAACTTTTGAAAGACGGGGAATTCCCATCGTGCACGTGCCAAAAGACTCCAAAGGATTTGCACCCACTCTGCAGGAGATGTAGGCAGTGCAATTTTGTGGATAACTTATGCGAGATTTGTGAGCTACACAAAGCCGATACAGTGAAAAAGATTCTGTACACCTGGAAGCATTCAGACCAAAAGAAGGCCCAGTTGAAGAGAAAGGCAGGAAAGTCGAAGACGAGCATTGATGAACGTTTGGCAGGCATGAGCAAGGACCCGGACGCTCCTATTTTCCTTCAAGAACTTGCCAGCTTAGAATCGAGTTCGACTCCGGACTTTGAGGGCTTCGAACCGAACGAAAAATCCATATATCCGGAGAGATCACTGGGCTCAGTGGTGACTGCGGCCAGGGAAACGGCCATTAATGTGGTAGAATCGCGATCCGACAGGATGGAAAACAACGTGAGTTCGAAGGTGATCGAGCACGTAGACGCAAAGTTAGGTGAGATGCAGCAGTCGTTCCAAAGCCAAATTTCGGGACTAATTGCCAGCATGAATAGTTTAATAAACAGTAATCCTTCGTTGCAGAATAGTGTAGTGCTGCGTGGAGAGAACGTCGTGACGTTAAACAACGATCTTTCAGTGATTAGTGCGCCAGTAGAAGGTTTAGGTGGGCAGCCAAAGACAAAGGGTTCGCCGCCGGTTAATACAAAGGGTTCGCCGGCGATCCGTGAAAAGGCGCCAAAACCAATCAAGGCGGACGAGGGAAAAAGGTCGGCGCACACTCAGAAGGAACGGAACAGGACCGACGCCGCTCCAAGTAAGAATAGCGAGAAAGTAGAGGTGTCAGTAAAAGGAAAAGGTGCTGGAAAACACTCTAAACTAATGCCATCCCAGTCCGCCCCCGAGAAAAGGGTAAGCGGACAGGGCAGTGCATCGCACAATGGCAAGATCGCCCTACCCGCACCCAAGAAAGGGGTAAGCGGGAGGGCAGGAGAGGCGAACAGTGGCGATCAGGACCGGCGTTCGCTAAGCCAGATAGTGGCGGACGTGCAGGCGGGACGTTCGCCGGCGGTCCGCCGCAGCGCGGGGCCGGAACAACTACCGCATGGTTCGCCGGCGATCCGCAGTTCAAGAGTAGACGAAGCGAAGAACAGTCCGCCGGTTCGCCGGCATTCGCAGCCTAGAGGAGAATCGCCGTCGCCGGTTCGCCGGCATTCGCAGCCTAGAGGAGAATCGCCGTCGCGGTACGAGAATATGATTAAAGGTCAGCAAGGTTCGCCAGTGAGAGTTGTAAACCCGTATTACGAACATTCTGGTGACGGGGAGGACGCTCGACAAGAGGTTCGCCACGGTAGTGAATTTTATGACGATGATTTCACCGGCGATCATGACGAAGTGGCGATTATGACGACGAATCGTACGGCGGCCATTACGAGGACCAAGCACAGTACCGAGACAGGAAGAGAGTTTATGAGAGGCAGCTAGAATCGCACGCCAAGAACAGGAAGGTGCAATTTAACGAGGACGACATTTTTGGAGAAGTTAGAAGTTTTAGGGACGAACAACAGTGG
>JAHWFP010169271.1:0-16033 GCA_023313725.1 Lithobius niger
TCCCGTAAGCACTCGCAGTAAAGACAAAGTAATGAACGCACCGATTCCTGGACTCGTGCTTTGCTTGGGGAAGGTCGAAGGGAAGGAATCACCCGACCCTTGCAATAATAGACACGTACCAGTCCAAAAACCAATTAATTTTAATGGGTGGATCGCCAGATTTTCAATGCGTCCTGACGGGCCAACTCCGGCAACAGAATACATAAAGAATAAAAATGTGTCTCTCGCAATAGACGTAGAATAAACATATTCGCATTTGTTAATTTTCTACTGCGTTATGAATTTTGGTATTTCTCTCTTAAACAGGAACTAGAGAAAGTGTTACAAAAAAAAGCCGCATAATTACAGAAATAAATACTGATGTTTTTGAAGAATATTGGTTCCCATGCTTGTGTTTCTTATGGTGTTTCTTGTGTTGACTTATGGTACAAAGCAGCTCATCCTATGCTCATGGCTGGTTTATCCAGTGAGCAGAATATGCAACTGCATGAGGCCTCCGCTAGACATGAGGCCTCGCTACCACCAAAAGACTGTTAAAAGACTGCTAAAGGTAAAAAATACTACGCTCTGGATGGTCAATTGTGCAGGGCCTCCACTTACATTAAACTGGCCCCGCCTGTGCTGCCCGTGTGTCTGTATACACGGTAACTTATACACCCATTGTTTGATTCATTCCAAATTTTTGACGCGCATTTTCAACTTAATTTGTGAGACTAAGTTAATAAATTAAAAATCTGAGCAATAGATTTCAGGGATTTTGGCTCTCAAATACTAAAATAAATCAAACGTCATTAATCAGACTTAAATGCAGGGAAATTACTCAGAAATTAATGAAGACCTACAACTAAACTTTCAGTTAATTTTTGAAGTACGTTAATGAACAACTAATGTTTCATGTAATTTTTCTGTAATTAGACAGTGCATTGTTGTGTGACATCTCTCATGTTTGTTTTAAAGATAAACACATCTCCAATGTATTAAAATGTTGTCAAGCAATTGAATCTTTTTTTTTTTTAGTGTTTTTTTTGCGGTTGTTTTCTAATCAGGAAGCATTAAAAATTCTCCCAAGTCAAAAATAGTCATCGGCACCCATTTGTCTTTGTCTCTCTTGTTTCTATTGTCGTGGACATCTGGTTTCACTGCAACTGCGCTTGTTTCAAAACTACCGCTTTTACAAATGATCACTTCTTTGAGGAAGAACGATGAACTAATAGTCTTTTCATGTTTGTTCAAAAATATCCATCAGCTCGAAGTGCTCGTCTCATAACAGATGCGGAAATTTTCCGCCCTTAAAAACCAATGCCTGTTAATCTTTCAGTGAGCATTAAACGAACTGTGCATCAGAAAATTTAATAAAGCAATGCTTTTCTTTTGTAAAAACTGAATTGTTGAGCCAGCTTTTAGCCTTCGGTCATTCATACGCCCACCCGCACCGCCAAGTCGTTTATATCACTTCCTAGATTTTTTAGAAAGGTTGTTTTTTTTTTCCTGGTATCTTTTCCAGGGATGACGTAGTAAACCATACAATTGACTTATACTTCTAACGATGAGTGCAGAAGTGATCATTTTTTTTGGAATCGAACGCCACAAACGTGTTTTTGTAATCGTTATAGCATCACCTGTACAGCACGGATCTTGCGTAGAGCCCTCCAAAGAAAAAGTTTAATTCAGGTATGTGTAATTTTCAGTAGTAATGCAACGAACAAAAGTTGATTAACTTTATCAACTTTCTCCCGTTATAATTCGAAGCTCTTTCCAGTTTTGAATAAGTCTAACAGATAACCGTCTAAGAATAGCAACGCGTCGAATCTGTTAATGGGACCCACCTAAGAACAGCATCATGATGCATCATGATACATCTGTTGCGGACCCTTTCGGCATGTCCTAACCTGGCTTCCATTACCCGGATTGTGGAAAAGCCGCTAACGAGCTATTTATTGGATAGCATTTGCTGTCTCTGATGATGATAGTTCGCCCTCGCCTACGGTATTAATAACGTAGATGTTTGCTCTGACGAGGCGGTAATGAGGGTTTGGAAAAAAATTATAGTCAACTTCTAAGCGTTATATCTACACCTTATAAGCCTTCATCCCGAAGTCCAGAGTCACGCAACCCAGCAATCGCTACCCAACAATCACTTTAAATCTGCGGTGCACGAGGCTAATCAATGCTACGCTGGCTGTTTCATAAAAAAAAAACAATATGATCTTGATCAAACGGGTGTTGTTTGATATCGTTTGCAACATGGGGATGTTTTGCTGTTTCATGTGTTTGCTGCCGTTTAAAATATGCATAAACCATTGGCATAAACCGCTGGAAGATTAAATTTAAAGGATTAGTAAAACTCGGTAAAATATATTAAAAAAAAAGTCCAAAATTACACAGACGGGATACACGCCTTCGGTGTAACCATCGAAAAATAATTGTTTAAACGATATTTGAGCGTGCAGGCACAAGGACTTACGGTTTCGTCGGGCAGATGACCGGAAGTGGTTAACGCTCTCTACAAAACCCTTTGAACTCTGAGTGTCCTGGTTGAGTTAAACCGCTGGAAGATTAAAATAATTAAAGGATCAATGAAACTCGATTAAATATTCAAAACGCGCAAAAATGCACAGATAGAATACACGTCTTTGATGTAGCCAGCGAAAAATAATTGTTTAAACGATGCTTCAGCATACTAATTGAGTGAGCGAAGCAAACGAAAATCAACGTCTATTAGCCAGTGTGCGCAAAAATACACAGAACGGGTACACGTCTACGGCGACAAACGCATGAGACGTCAAACTATCCCCATGTTGCAAACGGTGCATCAAACATCATTCAAGATCATGTTCGTTTTTTAATGAAACAGCCAGCGTAGCTGGGGATGGCAATTCGAGTTTTATTTAAGAATGTCATATTTCATATTAAGTGAATAGGTGAATTGGCTAAAAATACAATTTCGTGACAAAATCGTAGGCTATTCGAGTGTTGAGTTCCTTGCTGTCACACGTGCATTGCGAACAAAGCTTTGTCTTGTAGGAGCATTGAGTCATACCTAAAAAAATTGACCCCCGGACGAGAGTTATGATAAGTTAGTTGAGAAGGTGAAGCATCCACCTGGACAAAGAAAACCACGAACAGCCAACGTCCCACGGTCATACGTAGGAACAGGAGAAATTTCTGAATGAAGGTGCACCAGGGATTAAGCTGTCAGTAGCCAAATCGCCATAATGCTGACAATTTTGTCATTTGGCTAATAATTTTCGTTTCTAATTAGCCAAATTGCTAAGGACTTTAAATTGTACACCTTCATTTAACGTTATTTAGTTTTTTTTTCAAATGCTACGTAAGAAAAACAAAGATTTGCTGATGGTATAAAGTTTAATCACAGGTGACAAGTTCTGACGTCATTCGCACTTGACCGTTAGGTGGTTGTATTTTGCATATTCGATTGTCACTTCATTTTTTAAAACCCCACAACATGCGCGACATACCAGAACAACAAAATCTTCAACTTGCGTTGTACTATAAAAGTGAGGACAACTAAAATTGACGCAGAAATGCCAAAACTTTTTAAAGTCCAACAGTAATTTGAAAACAAAAGCTAAACATAATAAGCTAAATAATTTTTTCGGATGGTTGGGGGAGGGAATGGTCCCAAAATTTTGCATTTTTGTATTCTGAGGGGTAAATTTGTCGCTTGGTTTGGCTCACTAAAGTTGGATTTGGCTATTAAATTTAGCAAGCAATTAGCCAAATTGCTAAAATAAAACAATTGCCAGTTTAAACTCTGAGGTGCACATCAGACATGCTCCGGCAAAGCGTTTCATGTTCTCACCATTCTGACACCAAAACAAGCCCCCTCAGTCCTCACCTCCTCACGACTGAACTGCAGAGAGTTCGAGTTCCTGCACATCAGTCGAAGATATCAGACGCTTCTTCCAGCCAACATCGATGATTCTACCCGAGAATTTAAAGACACATGACATATTTATATATTGCCTTTTATCAGCGAGCATTTCCAACCCTGAGTGAGTTAAACTGACCTTAATACTAGAAAAGGAGCAAATCAAAGCTCCACTGCACTGACTGCCTCAACAGTCCTAATGTCTCCCAGCAGATAAGGGGACAAGACAGAAGAGCATACTGACACCTATCTTGTCTGACCAACGCCTTACAGGCCAAAACCAACAATATCAGGGGAACGTGTCACAAGTGAGCTCGTTAAGAGACCAAGGGCCTGATTTGTCTTAATCCCAACAACTCTTTCCCATTCGCCGAAACGGTCAACCTTAAATCCTGCTCAGCATCAACAACATTCTGGCTCACCACATCAAATTTGCAGAAAAAAAGCAAGCTTCCCAAGCCATCCATCAACGTGCAACTGTAGCATTACTGATATTCAGTGTCATTTGGCCTCTTTAGTCAATGCCACCACCTTATCGAACTCACTCTGAAATGCCTCACAAGTCCACGGTGACACAAATCCTTCTACCTAAATCTATGTCGTCAGCATAATAATAAAAAAAGGTGAAATAATTATATACCAAGCATTGTCAAAAAACGAACACACAGAAAGAGGACGATCACACTATCCATAGGCAGATCACATGGCGTGGTTAATGATCACGGTAAGTGAGTCTCTTTCTCCATAAAGGGCAGATCATCGTGAATTTTGCGCTTGTACTTATCCCTGGATTTAGATTCATGATTCCAACGATTTGCGACGATATACACTACAAGTTCTAATTTGTTCTCATCCTGCTGAAATCACTCAAATGCTCCCGATGTCCTAGCTAAAACACGCAGTTTGAAGCTGAGACTTTTTTTTTTTACGTATACTACGACACTATAAAGTTCGTTGCAACTGAATATAATGTGGCGCCCCATGAGCACTCCTTCAGTAGACGTAGGCCAGTAATTTATAACGGGTAAAATTGCTTTGACTTTATTTATGATTATCGTGAATATCGTGGCTATAAACCCTATAAAAGGCAATTAACAAATTAGTCAATAAATAGTTCACAGAACTTGGCGAAAAGAAAAAAAATGTAGCTTGCTCATGGATAGGCCAGACAGAGGTCCACCGTCATGTAAAGAGGGGGAGAAATCGTATTTTCCCTTCATTTAGCCATTAAGCCTCAATCCCCCCCCCCCCTTATTTACTAGTGGTCGTGACTCAGTCATTAATTTTTGGGTCCTTAACAAACAAATCAAAATATGTATCTACGTAGAAACAGGTTTACAGGTGTTCAGGTGTACAGGTTTTCTCCCACGCACGAGGTTGGCTTCCCTGACTAAGACCGTAGTTGCCTGCCCATGAATTGGCTAAATTTTTATCCTTTCATTAATTTTTCGAGTTGTTTTTGTCTTGTCTATACTTTGTTCCACATTATGTTTTCAGAAAACTGACTGTATGACGCCACGTTATCTTCTACTACGAGTGCCAAAACTCCATAAACATCTCATTCGTAAACTCTAACAGTAACTTTGTTGAGTCTACAAGTGTGATATCCACATGTTTTTGCACTCTTGGTGCAAGGAAACGAGTCGTCATCTAGTCAGTTTTCTGAAAACATAATGTGGAACAAACTATAGTGTTATACCTACGGTATTGTTGGAGGTCATAATACGGGCAGAAAATTTTACCCATCCTAACAAACTTCCAAATTGTATCAACTTCATGTCCGCATTTGACTAATGTGAAATAGTGATGTCATTTATTCCACGCTTCATTCATCGGAATGTGACACAGGCGTAAGTGAAATAGCTGATGTGACATTCTAGCTAATGTGACAAATTATTTCTGGTCCAAATAACAGAGTTGGGAAACGAATGGACCAGAGCTACGTGCCTGGTTACAGCACTAATGCGCCGTCCCTAATTTTACATAGTGATAAGCTTAGCCGTAATACAGATTTAAATCCCTAATCAATAGTTAAAGGGAAGATGGCAGCTTCTTCTGCCATGTACGCGAGGAAGATGTGAAGTAGAAGGGCTTAAACTGCCGTCACTAAGGAAGTTAAACAACCTGTCACCAAGCAACTGTACACAAGATACTTGCTGGGAAACAAGGTTAGGAAGGTTTAGTGACGTTGCTCAGGCTAGCGTCATTAGCTGTTTTATGCATGTGCATGCTAGTCATGCTAGGTTAATTGCCAGCAACATTTAACAGTGAACCTTGCCAATGACTTTGTACTGATAATTGTGTTGTTTACTTCACTGACTGGCGTTTCTGCCAAGACCTATTACCCTACTTTCATCTCAATTCAATTCAATTTGTTTAATCAGGGCCCCGACCTGAGTTCGCATACCCTTTCATCTCGACCGTTGTTAAAACAATGCTGTATAAATCCCATTCGCACGGCTGTAACAATGCTAAACCATGATTGCATACTTATTATCCACACTTATTTTTCAAACTTTTAGAATTCTTACACGTATAACCATCTTTATAAAGCAATATGCTACTTTGGATCGTTACTTTCGGTTTTCCAGCAGTGTTACATTCTTATACCACACGCATATGGTTCTCGTCGTGGATTCCGAACAATGAACCATTGTTACAAAGCCATTGTCGGCAGAACCCACTATAGTGGATTCTGAGAGAACCCACTATCTGCCAACAATGAAATAAGGAAAGTTTGTCGAAGGAAAAGTTTTATTGTTGTCTGAAGGGGCATTTCGGAATCAAGCTAGAATGCAATGACACAAGCAAATTTATGCTTATTTTAAATGCTTGTTTTTAATATTTCTTTTTACTTAATGAGTAAAATAACCAAACCAATTTATGAGTAATATTTCATTGTTATTCCTACACATTTTGCGTTAATATGGTGGACAGCTCTCACCCTACCCGATGAATGTTGCAACCCAATGAAGCAAATTTTGTGCTTATTAATGCTTGTTTTCATACTTATTTATACTTATGAGTAATAAAGCCAAACCAATATGAGTAATATTTATTTGTTATTCCTGCACATTTTACGTTAATTTGGTGGATAGCTGTTACCCTACCCGATGAAGGATGCCTCACATAGGCGCCTAATACTAGCCATGCTGACACAACCGTCTGTCATATTTTAAATTATTTTTAATTTATTTGGTGGATAGCTCTCACCTTACCCGATGAAGATTGCCTCTCACCGAAGCCTAATGTTAGCCATGCTGACAAACCGTCTGCTATATTTTTGAATATTTTAAATTTATTTGGTGGATAGCGCTCACCCTACTCGATGAAGGTTGTTTACCCGAGAAGTCTAATGCTAGTCATGCTGACACAACCATCTGTCATATTTTTTATTATTATTTTTATTTATTTGGTGGATAGCTCTCACCCTATCCAATGAAGGCAGTTGCCTTCCAGAGAAGCCTAATGCTAGTCATGCTGACACAACAGTTTGTCATATTTATTATTATTACTTATTTTACCGCATCATTGTTCAACATTTTGAAGGGATCGTCAACACGCATAGGATAACCAACGGCGTCGAGTGAGTTCTGCCAACAATCAACGAGTGGCACAGCCACGAGTTATTGTTGCCAGAACTCCCGAGACGCCGTTGGTTATCCTGCTTATACCAACCGCATATTGTTCGAGTCGTGTCTGCAACAAACAACAAATCGTGCTAACGTTCTTTACTTCAGCAGCTTAACAAGACTACTGTGCATGCAACAATGTTTACACAAAGACAGCATTGTTATCGCTTGTTTGGTGAAGGGTTCTGTGCTCGTGTTTATCAATTGTAACTCGATTCCGAAGTGCCCATCACCGTTCATACCGCGGAAACTCAACGACGAAGAGCCCCTTCAGACTACTTCTCTTAAAATTTTCTTAGGAGAAGTTGTTTGAAGGGGCGGTTCGGCGGAGTTTCCGCGGTATGAACGGTGATGGGGTACTTCGGAATCGAGTAACAATCAAGCAATGAAAGAAGAGAACTTTTGTTGACTAACTGGGTTATTCGGCGTTGTGCAATGACGGATGCTTTCGGAATTTTGAACAGTGAAGCGGTAAGACAATAAACGTGTAATTACAAGACGGAGAGCCAAATGGGCTCCATCAGTAATAAATATTGCCTATTTATTTATTAATTACGTACACACGTGTTCGATAAATAAACATGTATTTGATAGCTTTATATTTAACAAATAAATTAAAAATAAAGTTTTATATTTAACAAATAAATTAAAAATAATCAAAATATAACAGACGGCTGTGTCAACATGGCTAGCATTAAGCTTCTCTGGGAGGCAACCTTCATCGGGTAGGGTGAGAGCTATCCACGAACTAGCGGTCCAGCGTAAATTCACCAAAAGACTGCCAGGCTTACGGGACCTTCACCACACGGAAAGGCTTTCTAGATGTGGATTGGAACTTCTAAAGCTACGTAGGATTAGGTCAGACTTGGTCCTAACATACAAAATTCGTCATGGTCTTACGTCGATCGATCTTCCGTTTTTTTGATTTTACAACTTCGGTACACTTCACTAGAGGCCCATCCGTTGAAACTTGCAATACAGGAGTCTAAAACTAATTGTAGAAAGCATTTTTTTTCGCTTCGAATTGTCAGGATTTGGAGTGCCCTAAGGTCAGAAATTTTGGGGAGAAATAGTGTACAGTGTTTCCGTGAGTCGCTCTGCGGAGAACTCGTGCATTCGTTCCTGGTCAGATCGAATTAAATAGGAGGTTTAGATTAGGCCCGGAGTAAGCGGCTCACCCCCCTTCCGGTTCCTGACCACACTATGTGGCGAATTTTATTTTATTATAATTTGTTTTAGTTTTCAAGTAGAACTGGTGTTGAACAGTCGTAGTGTTGTGATCCCATAGGTAATTTATGATTTTGTTGTATAATGTTAACGTATTTCAAATGCAAATCAATTTTAAATTTAAATTGACAAATAAGCATGTATTCGAAAGCTCTATATTTAACAAATAAATAAAAAATAATCAAAATATGACATACGGTTGTGCCAGCATAGCATATAGGCTGCTCTGGGAGGCAACCTTCATCGGGTAGGGTGAGAGCTATCCACAAACTGATTTATTTTAGTTTTCAGCATACTTATTACCTGATCGATAGTATGTGGTTCGAGTCGTGGCTACGTTGCTGGTTATGATTTATGGTGTATTTTATGATTTATGGTGTAATTTATGATTTGTGGTGTATTTTATAGTTTGTTGTGTTATGTCAACGTATTTCAAATCAAATAAATTAACGGAAAATTAACGGAATTAACGGAATTAACGGAAAATTACAAATAACACAGAAATATTATTCATAAATTGGTTTGGTTATATTACTCATAAATATAAAAAAGTATTAAAAATAAGTATGAAATTTGTTTGTGTCATTGCATTCTAGCTTGATTCCGAAATATCCCTTCAGACAACAACGAAACTATTCTTTCGCCAAACTTTCTTTGCTACATTGTTGGGAGAACCCACTAGTGGGTTCTCTCGACAATGGCTTTGTAACAATGGTTGATTATTCGGAATCCACGCCGAGAACCATATGCGTGTGGTATAAGCAAGCATCTATCATGGTCATATTCTTCATTATATTTAATTTCTTTGTTTATTTGTTTACAATGTTTATTTATTTGTAATGGAGCGCATTTGGCTCTCCGTCCTGTAATTACACGTTTATTGTCTTACCGCTTGGCTGTTCAAGATTCCGAAAGCATCCGTCATCGCACAATGACGAATAACCCAGTTAGCCAACAAAGGTTCTCTATTTTTGTTTCTTGGTTGTTACTCGATTCCGAAGTGCCCCATCACTGTTCGTACCGCGGAAACTCAACGCCGAATAGCCCCTTCAAACAACTTCTTCTAAAAATGTTTTAAGACGAGTTGTCTGAAGGGGCTGATCGTCGTTGAGTTTCCGTGGTATGAACGGTGTTGGGGCATTTCGGAATCGAGTTACAATCAATAAACACGAACACAGAACTCTTCACCAAACAAGCAATAACAATGCTGTCGTTGTGTAAACATTGTTGCACGCACAGCCGCCTTGTCAAGCTTCTGAATTAAAGAACGTCAGCACGATTTGTTCTTTGTTGCAGCCACGACTCGAACAATGTGCGGTTGGTATGGCGTTTCGGGAGTTCTGGCAACAATAACTCGTGGCTGCGGCACTCGTTGATTGTTGGCAGAACTCACTCGACGCCGTTGGTTATCCTATGCTAACCTTCAACATTACCATCTTTAACAACAGCCACAGCTCTATCGTTGGCATTATTGATCGATTCGGAAGCGCTCCTTCAGCGAACAAGGGAAATAAGATATTGCCCTGTCAGACTACAATCAAATTTCAGTAACAATATCCCACGTGTAATTTCCGTTCAGAGCATCGATGCTCGGGGTCCCGCAGGACCGAGCCATTGTTGAGCTCGTACGAGGAAAAGCAACCTATTCATCCAGTCGTGTAACAATTGAAAAGCGCATTCACTCTCATTGTTATTGCAACATCGTCATTGTTCGCTGACGGGGAAAATGGACATTTTTAGAATTCTCTGTGTGCAAACATTGTTGCACGACAGTCGTACTGTCAACCTTTCTGAGGAATAAAACGTCAGCACGATTAGTTCTTTGTTGTGCGCGTGCTGGCCCTTTGTCGATCTCAGTACTGCAGGCCTGGAATGCAAATCCCAGTACTCCGGCCTCGGATGAAGGTAAAAGAACATGTATCTTTAATTAACTTTGGATGTAGGCACGTGGCCCCCAGTGACACATGCGAAATAATTGTATAACGAAGCATGCGAAATGACATTAGTATTTTTTTTTTGGGTGGAGGGAGGAGAAATATTTAAAGCAAATTCTAGTGCATGTCATTTTGGGTTTTTTAATGGGAGGGAATGGATTTGTAAAACTAGTTTCTGATCTAGTTATTTCCTACATATCAGTCGTGCCGTGTGGCAACGTCGCCGTCGGATAAATGAAATATTCAAAACTCCGAGACCAAACTGTTTGGAGGCCAATACGCCACCTCCCGTGCCATAAAACAGCCAAACGGTGCTGAATATTTGTAATGTTGATTCAATTCACTATTTTTCTAACTAGGGCAGCCCCCCCCCCCCGAATATGGCCGGTTTTATAGAGCATTCTAGTGATTTCCCGTTTGCATGAAAATACTGTGATTTCCCATTAGCAGCAAGCCAAACTTTCATTCGGATTTAGTAAGATTCAGGGTTAAGAGACATAGCGGCCTAAATCCCGTTTGCATGAAAATATTGTGACTGGAAAAACATGTGACGTCACCCGTACTGTGCCTCTTTGTTGAAAACGCAGTCTGAATCATTACTTACGCAGAACACACAATTCCGTTTGGGAGACATTCCGTCTGGACGCACAAACAAAAGAAATATGAATTAGTAGTGGGGAATCTCGATGATCTGGCGACACACACACAAACAAATATTATTATCTAGTTATATAATTAAACTTTCAGTTTTAAAAATGAAACCAATTGAAGAATCATAGAGGGCTCGTCTTAAAATGAGAGGTGTGTGCCGCCATGCCATGCCATCGCAGCTGATCAAAAACTGGAAACGCAAGTAGCCACTGGTTTTTAGTCTTCTGTACAGCCGTGCCGGCTGAGAAGACTATTGCAACGACTTTGTCCGTCCGTCCGTCCGTCCGTCGCTTTTTTCAACTTCGCAATGGTACCAGAAATTGACAACCACTGTTTACAACGTTCGATTCAGTGTCAAAAGTTAGGGAAATAACATGGCAAATGAAAACATCGTGAAAACATTGCCTCCTTATAGCTAATAGACTTCTTCGACGTAACTAAATTAAATAATAACATTTCATCGTCGAATTGAAATCCTAAAGATTTGTGTTAACGCTGCCGTAAAAACAAAAACATTTTAGCTTCGTTTGAAAGAGTCTTGTCGCATTGTTGCATGAATGAATAGGCTTACGATCGAACCAAATTCTCCATTAGGCCTATCTGCTACTTACGAAACCAAAACTGTCGTGAAAAAATTAGACCTAAAAAATGAAAATTAGATCTAAAATCACGTTACCATTGTAACGTCAATAGTTGCTACGAGTCGCTGATGCAGCGTTTCTCCTGTCCCTTCCCTACTACCACTGATCTATATTAGGCTACGTTGCACATTACGTTGTAACACTGTAACTGTGTGCGCGGAGGCATACTGTGTTGCAAAAATGAATAGGTTTACTGTATCTCCAAATCTCCGTTAGTTGCTACTTACGAAATTAAAGTTGTAAATTAGGCCTAAAAGCTGACAATTATGCCTAAAATGTAAAATAAGCTTAAAAGCTAACACATTTGTAACGGGCAATTCTGATGGTTACTGTTTTTAGATTATATAATAGAGATAGCTGTTGTAGTGCATGATAGAGGTGTGCGCCTCAACATTGGAAGTGGACGAACTGCACAGAAGACCAATGCGACTGGATAGTCGCTGTAGCCTCTTGTTTACCGGTTGCGTAGGCGTCGTGGAAACGCGGTCAAGAATTATTCAATGGTGTTAGACAATTAGTATCCATATCGATCGCTGTATCCGCAAGAGAAAACAAATCGACTCTTACTATAATCGGTTTAAACAGGTTTATTCTTTATACGTTTGTGTTTGTTGGTTTATGGTTTAGTTCGGCTTGTATGTACTTTTTTGTTTGTCCCATTTTGTGTGTGCGTTTTTAATGTGTGAAATATCCAACCGTTTCTTTATTGGCTTAGTGATGTACATGTGTGCGTGTGCAGTCCTTGTTCCTTGAATCCTTGTACCCTTTATTCCTCGTTCCTTGCAACCCATAAAACCCTCGTTCCCTTAAATCCTCGTACGCGTGTACAGTCCTTGTTCCCTGGAACTGGAGTTCAAATTATAGTCCGGTGCGTTCGAATGAACTGTAATCCGTTTTTTATTTGTGTATCTTCACAACGGATTGTTTGTGATTTCAATTTAATGTCAACTACAACTGGTCAATCATACGAAAACGTTTGCAACCGAAACCACGTAATGAAACACGAAGCTGCATCAAAGAATGTGGGGAAAAAAGATACGGAACGTTTCATATAATTATTTGAGACTGATGAGTGAAGCAAAATATAAGAAATGTCTCTTCTGTCCCCCTCCCTCCTCCCGCAGTGGTAGCTTTTTTTTTTTTTTGACTGTCGGGTAGAAGATTAAACCTGAGCAAGTTAAACCCATTTGTACGATTATAATAATGATAATGATGTTAGATGTAGGAGCACACAGGCCTGAAATGGACTCGAAAGAGTCGATAATACGCAGCCTTAAAAATGGGGGAAGGTGGTGAGTGGGACAGAATTTTAGGATGCCAGAAAGAAGGGGATAGGTAAAAAAAAAAAAAGGTAAGCACAACATAGAGCCAGAGGCCCCTTGTTAATTAAAATCATATCAAAAACCAAAACTGGTAAAAGGGGCCGCCAAGTTCCGAATGGTTCGGTCCTTCAAAGGAGTGATATCAACACACCAAAACATTCGCCAACTTAATCGCACCGCGTAATAGTTCGAAGGTTAAATGAAAACCAGCACATTGCTACTTTGGATAGCAATGTTCAAGTTTTCATTTAACGTCCAAAGTATTATTCGGTGGGATTAAGTTGGCGAATGTTTTGGTGTGTTGATATCACTCCTTTGAAGAGCCGAACCACTCTCAACTTGGTGGCCACTTCACCAGTTTTTGGCTTTGCTTATTTTGCTTTGTTTTTAGAGTTTGTTTATGTTTCGTGAATTGGACGTGAATACAATATCTTTGGCAACGTTGTTTACAGTTATCGTGCTGCACTAGTGTGTGTCTAGGCACGCACGTCAGTATACACGTTGTCATTGTCAGAACTTTGGCTGTCCAATGAGAGACGATGCCGACAATACTAACAATGGTTATAACAATATTTTCGTACTTACGCGCCATCCTCGTTACACCCCTAGGCTCCAAACCGTAAAAGGTACGCAGTTCATATCGTACTGCAGCCATTCGTCCAATTTCATAGCTGGAAGCCTTCCCGTTATCTCGGTATCGATGAATAATCACCCTATGGAAATTAACATGGGGATGAGCGGACTAGAATTAGCTAGTAGCTAGCTAGCTAGTTACACATTTTCAACGTTATTGAGGGTCAGATTTTGCATTGAAAGCAGCTTAGCTGGCATTCCTACACGAGTTAATTTTTGTCAGGTGGGTTTCAACATAATTTAAGCTTTTGTACCGCATTATTATTTTTCACCAAGTACCTGAAATGTGCCCAACTATGCTTCAAGATATAAGACACTGACGCTATATCGCCGCGCTACAATGGTTTACAACCTCGACAATTGAATTGATGTGATGTTTGTTGTGATGATCGTTGTTTAACTTGGTGCGTAGATTAATAAAAATAAAACAAATGTGTGAGGTATGAGAAGAAAACAAGATATGGATAAAACCACAGGCCAAGTGTCAACAACATAAAGTTAAAAGGTTGCGCCCAGTCGGGTGGGGGGGGGACCCACCCCTCATAAACGAAGAAAGGGCCCGAAATCACAATCATTAAGTTTTCGTAAAAAAGGTGGGTACAGAGTTGGCCATCACCAACTCACCAGGCAAAGAGTTCCACACAGGGACAACACGCACTGCGAAGAAAGACCTATATATGACAGTTTAGCTGGGGTCGAGGGTTAATCAGTTTAAGACCATGACCTCTATCTAGTCGTACTTTCAAGTCGAAGATCAAAACATGAAAAATCATAATTAAGGTAGCAATCCAGGATCTAAAAAGTGAAGGTAAGGTCAGCTTTCATCCTACGGAGACCAACCGACTCCAGTTTCGTAGCTTCAAGGCGTTTGAAGTACGGCAGTTTATACAAACCTTTTAAGGATTTCGTGAAGCGTCGTTGAAAAGATTTGATATGTTTGATATCTTTCAAAAGGTAGGGTAACCAAACTTGGCTGGCGTATTCAAGGATGGGTCTACTAACGTAAACCATCAAGGCCAAAATAAGGGTCTCGACCTCACCCGACACAAAACAACGCTTGATCATGGCAAGACGCTGATTTGCAGGTAGGCAACAATGGGTAGTGAATTTTTAGTAGGATGAGAACCAAACCCCAAGGGTCTTAAATTCATCAACAACACGCAGAGGTTGCCAAGAAAGACTGTAACACAAGGCCTTATTCTTACTTCCTATATAGAAGACACTGCATTTGCCAGTTGACAGGGGTAGTTACCATGCTCCAGCCCTATCAGAGAAACCTGTAGAAGCTTGTAGAATTAGGCCATCATCGTTATTAATCATGGGTGCTGACAAATTTACGTCACCAACAAATTTATCAAGGTCAGCACTCACCTGGTTAGAGCTAAAGTCGTTAAGGAACAAAATAAAGAAAAGTGGACCCAGGATCGATCCTTGAGGGACACCACTGAAAACAGCAACATGTCGAGACTTCACGTGGCCAATAACAACGCGCTGAGTGCAGATAGCCGAAACATTTCTGACCCAAGTAAGAAATTTACCGCCAAAGCCATACGGATGTAGTTTGTATAATAATTTTTCGTGAACAACAGATTCAAAAACCTTAAGCAACAGCATCAGTTGGAATACCTTCATCTAAGGCTTCACTGCATACATCTAGGGCTTTAAGTAGTTGTAAGGTCGTGGATCGCCCATAAATCCAAACTGATCTGCTTTAATCATATTACGTTTGTGTTATGGGATGAACTGCATCATTGCTTTGTGAATATTTTTCTTCATCGTTTTACAAGGTACAGAGGTAAGTGCAATAAGCCGGTAGTTAAAATGGTCGGAAGGATCACCTTCTTAAAAATGGGAACAATATTAGCAGTTTTCCACTCGCCAGTTTGCATTGAGGAGGAAAAAATATTTTCCAAAGGTGCACAGATTTTATATGCTATTTCTTTATAAAAACTAGCAAAAAACCCATCAGCACCAACGGAATGGCTCGCTTCACAGACAAAAGGGTTTCAAGAACAACTTCTTTTGAGAAAAAAAAACGTTGTTACAGGGCTCAGCATTTGTGTTAACAGAATAGTAAAATGATGGAATTACGCCATTATCG
>JAHWFP010169273.1:0-11635 GCA_023313725.1 Lithobius niger
GCTGTAAAATGAGAAAGCGTTACTTGTGCATGAACCTAAAAACAATATCCGCCCCCCCCCCCCACCCAAGTTTTATTTTGTGAATCACAAGCCACAATCAATACAGTTGTCATGAATTGTCCAATGACGTCTCCGACCCACAAAGAAATGACCGCAAACGGTTCTGGTTTTTGATTCGGTTGGTTTGCCGTCAAAAGTGACTTTTGTCGGAAAACAAACAAAACCAACCGTTCGGGACGTTGGCTGGCATCCCTATTTGCAACTGGAGGTTGACGTGCATTTATTTTTTTTATTTTCTTCTTGTTTTTCTTTTCTTCGTCTTTTTTTTTTTTTTTTTTTGTCTTTCTTCTTCCCTTCTTGTCACCGATGCAGAAAGAAGGACGTCTTGTCGATCGTCCAAGAAAGCAAGTCTGATCATGAGCGGAGCAAAGAGATTCGTTTGTTGTCTTTGCTTGATCGGGTCCTCCGTAGTCGGATTACACGTTATTTCCAACCACTCGATCCCGTAACCAAGCAACTCTCTAAGCACAAGGATCGGGATGACAACTTACTCTAGTTCTTGAGATTGTTCTCCTTTTTTGGGTTTCCCGACCCAAAAAATAAATAAAGAAAAGATCGCAACCGGATTGGGTATACAGATATCAGTACCATTTTAAAGCAAATCCATTTTTCCAGCAAAAGTACAAATTCGATTCGTGTGTTTGTCGCAACATATTTTGGGTAACATGAATTAGCTACAAACTTCAAAGAAAAACAATATGACCGTATGTAGGATGTTTGACCCCAAAATTGGGGCACAGCATTACGGGTAGTATTTTTTTTAAGTCGCAGTTTAGAAGCATTTTACAAACATTTAGGATTTCTTCTAGCATTATGATAATAATTAAAGAGTATGTATTGAATATTTGTAAACACTAAGCAATTTTTACAGTTTCGTAAATTCGTTTTGTTGGATAAAACAATTAGTGCGCAACCAACGTCAAAACTGTTCAAACCTACAATACACCTACATTCCAGAAACCACTTAAAGACATTTTGGAGGCTGTTGTGCACCATACAATCATTTAGAATTGGTAGCAAGCTCCAATTACTTTCCGAGTTACCACCCCTTTCGGACCATCTCCTCAGGGTACGGTTTTCGATGGGGCATTTGTGTTAGAGGAAAATCTTCAGTGAGTTTGTCAGCAAATGAAGGGAAGCTGGAAGGCTGGATTGTAGTTTTAATCACGAATTTATAGGGTTGGTGAAGAGAATTTGTAACTCTAAAAAGTCCCTATTGAAACGTACTAGGTTCATTCCTATTAGTTCCATCCGAGTTTTCAGAGGGCGCCACGCGTTCCCTCTGGTCATTTTTGCTCATTTTTCAGCCCAAATCTAAAGTAAACTCAATCACAACTAAGCTAAACTAAATAATAACGAAATACAAGCTAGTTTGTTTAGTTCAGTTTAATTTTAGGCAGAAAACTTAGTGCAAATTCTCACATAAAACTCATGGCGCCCTCTATAAACTTAGATGGGACTAAAAGGAATGATTCCAAGGCCCGTATTCCGAACTCTGACTCAATACTTGGCCCCAAGTACGGCTCCACTGAGCACGGATTGAAGTCAAGTATGGATTTCATATTCCCAACGACGAATCTTACTTGGCTTGAGCAAGATTTCCCCAAGTTATGCTCAGCCGAGCACGAGTTACAGAATACCATTCGTAAGTTTCTCAGAAAAGTCTTATAAGCTTCCATAGGAAAATATATAACACGCACATTCTCGACAAAATATGGTGCTAACTCCACGTAAACACGCATACAAGTTGAGAATCAAGTACAGTAAACCATTGTAGAGACATAAGTGTTAACGCTATTGGTTTTACGAATATAATAACCGAAAGAGCAAGAATGGAACAGCGATACCGAAAGTGAAAGTGTTACCGCCCTCTGCTGACGAAATACGACATTATGCAAACGCCAAAATCCGCTTGCTACGCGTGCTTACGTTACATAAAGATACTTATATAATTCTTGTAATTAAATATAAATGCCGTTACACTGAACTGAAAGTTAAAATATTATGTCGTACTGCCGTATTCCAAAAATCCCTCAAGTGTGAGTGTGAGAGGGCAAATGTGAGTGCAAACATCTGAGGTAAGGGTCAACAATTTTAGTACAACCACAGAAGCGAATGTGAGTGTCCTAACATTTGAGGGTATTTCTATAGATGCGTTTTGACCCTTACACTCACATTTAGCCTCACTCACATTTGAGTGGATTTCTGGAATACGCCTGTTAGGCTAGAAAATAATAATTTGATCTGCATTAATGTAGGCCCGTGGATTTTATCTAAAGTGTCTTTATTCAAAACTTGACTTTTTTCCTCACAAAACCTATGTGCAAAACTCTACGATAAATGTATCGGTACTTAAACACACTCACGGATCTTCTTTTTACCTAAAATAAGTTCGTTATATGTATGT
This sequence comes from Lithobius niger, assembly GCA_023313725.1. Classification (NCBI taxonomy): domain Eukaryota; kingdom Metazoa; phylum Arthropoda; class Chilopoda; order Lithobiomorpha; family Lithobiidae; genus Lithobius; species Lithobius niger. The sequence continues at coordinate 2,468 of JAHWFP010169273.1, forward strand.
AAAAAGAGGAATAAAATAAAAAACTTAAGAATTACGAAATTATGTGATTGGTGCCTGCCTCCAAGTTAGCTTTCCTGTATGACCCAGTTCTGCAACATTTTAGACGCATGAAAATATTGCAGACCCATTTTTTTTCTTTTTTTTTCGTCGTATGAGGCGGTTTGGCACAGTCGCTGCAACCTACGAAAATTTTGCGAAAGCTATCGCGTGGGAAGCACGAATATAGTGAAAGCATTTCTTGTTCTTTATGAAGAAGAAACAAGAAAAAGAATATCAGCAGCAAGCAATACAACACAAATACAGCTTACATTAATTATGCCAATACTAGTAAACAACAATATTACGGGTGCAAACGTGAGAATATTAAGCTATTTATTAAAAGTCTTTAGAATCTAACTAAAGAAATGTGGACCATTGAAAAATACTTACGGTATTACACACGAACGTTAGGTGTTGGGTGATGACAACTTAAAAAGTTAAGTTGTCTATCATTTATATAATATTTTTGTATTTACGTTTTAATTCTTGCACTGTTAACACAGATTTCCTTTTTATGCATGTATTGCCATATTGCTAAGATTGATTTTGTAGAAGCCAGGGCTTCATAGTATTTACGTACACTATTGTTTACTACGGAAATAAAACTTTAAAAAGAGAAAAACTCGCTGTAAAACATGGCAAATATACGAATTTATTCGCTATGAGTTTGCTATCAGTATATACCTTAACGCATACATTTGTGTACTACTTTGGTCTCTGCACTCCAACCAAAAGAGGATGTAGCTGGCGTCCTCTACCACGTGACGAAATGCCCACCATACGGAAAACCTATAGTAATCGTCACCGCAGTTGCCCAACCATGCGTGGGGCTGCCAAAATGTACAACGGTTTAGCTGCGAAGCCGTTTCTTGCTTAAGGGGAGGAGACTTGAGCATACCTCGTACCTTTCTCGAGATTCCATGGTTCGGGTTGTCCCAGTTTGGAATCACCTGACCTCTGACATCATCTCTGCCACGTCTGCCGCTGCTTTCAGGGCTAAACTTAAGAACGTGGACCTTCGCAGATTTTTATCACGACCAGAGCATTGTCTTTGACAGACTCTTCTTTTTTACTCTATCTTCCTACGCCTTATCATCTAAATGTAAATTTTGAGTATGGTTGTTAGTGGAACCTTTCTGGGCCCCTTACCATTTCTCGCTGCCATTGAGTGGCAACAAAATAAAAATCTTATAAATCTAAACTTGACTTTGAGCACCGGTTGAAGTCTTGAGTTTTCGTTCAGAATACCATTCTCAAGTACGAGTTTAAGTTACTCAGGATCTGAGTCAGTGCTCGAGTTAAGTAAGGTTTCAGAATACCAACGCGTACTTAAGGACGTTCTCGACTTCAAGTCAAGTACTAAGTCCGCGTTCGGAATACAGGCCAAGGACTCTTTAAAAGGGGTCTCAGTGACGAATTCTTCTCCCTAACCCTACAAATTCTTGGTTTAATCACAGCAGACTGGTGAAGCGTTGGATTCTGGCAATGTTGTGTTTGGTATCTTACTGGATTTAACCAAAGCGTCTGACACTGTTAACATGCTCGGCTGTTACAAAAATTAGACCTTTGTGAAATTAGAGGACTTACACACCTGGTTCACTGACTATTTATCTAATCGAACTCGGGTGACTAAATTTGATACTCACGTCGGGATTGAAGGTAATCGTTAAATATTTTTTTGCAGTTAACTCCATCGTAACTCCATCGTCACTAGAATTGACAATCAGCGCTTAAATGTGTTCAAGGATCATTTCTGGACCCATTTTATTTCTCATTTACGTAAACGATTTAGAGAGTGTTAAATTTTCAAGAGTCATTCTTTTTACTGATGATATTGTGTTGTTTACTATTGATGGTCAACATGAAACAATGATTGCAAATTTATAGCGAGACTTTACTGGGGTCAGTCAGTGGTGTACTGCCAGTAAACTCTGTATGAGTGAAGAAAAGACTGTCATTATTTAAATTCAAACTTCCCATCAAAAGCTCTTTAAACCTGGACAAATTTTCATGCATACTTCAACAAGTCTAAGTCGTGATGTACAGTATGTATACAGGACTGTCCTGAACTTAAATCTGTTTAAATATCGTGGGGTTATGCTTGACTCAAAATGGAAACTTTTAGCCTATATTGAAACCTTGATTGGCAAAATAAGACAAATTTTCCCCCAATTTGTATTTTCTAAAGAATATTATTAATACAGCCTATCCTGAACAAAAAAATTCTTAACCATTGGATTTTAACTCCCATTAGGTATGTTATTTTAATCCATAGCTTGGCTAGTCACACCCATTTACTTAAATTACAATAAATACAAACCAAGATAATTAAAATACTCTTCAGAAATAAAGCAACTGTTAAAAAGCAACAATATTTTTTACAATTACAATTTTTTAAAGTCAAGCAAGTTAGAGATTTTACAATCATTGTTGAAAATTGCTATGATATGCAATGAATATGCTTAAAACTATTGCTGTTATGGTCGCAAGTACAACACTGAAACAGTTAAACTTGAGGAACTAGTATGGCGTAACAAATATGGCAGACGATGTAAAAAATACTACTCACCAAAGAATATTTAATAACATTCCTAAGGAGTTGTTAAAGCCGCCAGAAATAGGTAAGTTACATTGCGATTAACTATACCACGCACCATGGCTGTTTGCTGTGACGTGCATATCACGTGACTGGGTTAGCCCAATCAGACGGCCAAACAGCCGTTGTTCTCGTTCGTCATTGGCTAACTCATGGTGACGTCACGGCAAACAGCCATTGCACATGGTATATGACTTCATGTCCTTTTGTGTTACTGTCTGTAGGTTTTTGAGTTAGCTGTGCAAACTGTCAGCTTCTTCGTTCATTTTCTGAAAAAAACATGTCTTTCGGATTGCCAATATTGTTCATTAATGACTTAGTGTAGCATGGCTGTGTGTACTCTTTTGATACTTTGGAAATGTTAAACCCACCTGTACAAACAAGCTATACTATTCAGCTTCGTAAAGGTCTTTGATAAACCACACAAAAATTAAAGTTGAAAAAGTGATAGTGCATGACTTACAACAGGTGTACCACAAGGGTACGTTTTATGTCCATTACTCTTTCTTATGTGGATTAACGACATTTATAACCTAAAGACTCACTCCAATGTTATTTCTTATGTTGATGAAATGGCTCTTCTTAATGCTGACCACAACTCTGCTAACACATTTGAAGAACCTCAGCAAGATCTTATTTTCATTAGAGCTAGTTTTGTGAAAACGTGTTAACCGCTTAATGTTACCAAACGTCAATTTATACATTTCTCTCTTAAAAGGAATGTGTGCTGCCAGCTGATAGATAGATAGATAGATAGGTAGATAGATAGATAGATAGATAGATAGATAGATAGATAGTAGTTGCATGGGCGTTGCTACCGGTTATGGCATCAGCTGGTTCCAGCTTTGGTTTCTTCTAGCAAGGTAAGTCTTAAGAAGACCATGTGCAGAAACTGTCTTGACTTCCTAAACGTAGAAGGCCCGCTGAGATAACTGGTGTCAGACCAATCTGGATTGCTCCAACGGTTTGTTTGTAGAATTTCAGCTGTGTACTGCATTGTTGGTCTAAATGAGGCTAGATTCGTTAAAGCATAAGTGCAAATAGCCATTGTGTTGACGTTCCCATCCTTCAATTACAATCAGTAATGAAATCGTCAACGAAAAGGAAGGAAGGGAATTCTGCTGCGCTGTGGTGGTATTTTTAATTGCATTTTAGCCAAAACGGCTGTGGGGATGACAAAAACCTCTTAGCAACACATTCAAAAACTTGCCGTGGGCTGAAAACGTTGGGAATACGAACCCCCTACCCCCCCCCCCCCTTCCCATTCGGCCCTCCCCCCCAGTCACTCCTAAGCTCGATGACTAAGGCGGTGACCAGTTAATAAGTAAATGTTCGGTTCTTAACTTATTTTCCCAAAAGAATAGGCCGATAACTGTTGACAATACAAAGTAGCATTCAGAGAAAAACTACCGTAAATCCTCTATTTGTGGCTGCCGCTTGATGATTTTTATTTCAAAATACAAATAATCTCATCGAAAGTAAACATATGTACAAAACATAAATTAATAAGGGAAGAAAAATAAAATATGTATACAAAAATATATGTGAAGACACAAAACGTAAAAATCCATGAGGTCCAAAAGAACTCCATTCATACAAAAAAAAACCAACAAAAATAAAACAAATTGCACTTTGAAACGATAAAAAACGCAAATACACAAACCACAACGGCAGATCGGTAAGCTTCAACGCACACAGCAGAAAACCAGATCACAGCCTGCTGATGTATTCATCGCGGGATGCTGTAGCAAGATGGTGTTAAGAATCGACGCGACATTCCATCGCTGAACAGCAACACTGATCCTTTGGATCAAATAGGCCGTGGCCCGTTTCTCCCCGCTAGCGTTGGTAATCATGCGGCCAATGGCGTTAATCAAGGAGAGACCCTGGCGCCCAATGGACCCAAGCGTCTCGATGGCAACAGGGCAAAACACATATCGGTTACACAGGTACTCATACTTTGCCCTTTTCCTAGCTTCAGCAGCAAAAGCGCCACTCGATGCCTCAGCAGAAGTAGCATTTAAGTAAGAAGGGGCCAAACAGTCCGTACAAGTGAAGTCCCATACAAGCTGACGTTCACCAGCCCACGGAATCAAGGAGATGCCAGCTGGACGCTTCCCATTTTCACGGTACAGACCCAAGGGTTCAAGCTGGGATGGTATCCCAGCAGAGACAAGGGCCCGCTTTATAAGAACGTTAATGGAAGAATAGAGAGACCAACGGCCTGCATCCTCTTGCAGCTGAGGTCGTGTGTGCCTGATGCATCGACAAGAGCTCCACACGGACACACGTTTGGTTCGCAGATCAGGCAACCCAGACGTAGTAAGGCGATGGCGATGCGGAAGGCCCCAACGTCAAGATGTGTTCCGAGCTGTGGCGATGGGATGGCTTTAAGCCAGGCACAAGGGGGGGGGGGTTGAGGCTTAATGGCGCGTCGCCAGCTAGGTCATTAGCGCCAACCTCAGTCACAGTGCAGTGGTACGGGTTGCCACTGCACCACACATAATAGAGATATTATACAAACCCCTAATCTAAATCATGTCATACATCTGTACCTCCTGCAAAAATTGAAAAACACAGGACAGGAGGACAGACTTGTCACCCAATTGACGTACAATGTCCTGCGGAAGATGGAAACAATGACGAACACCATCAAGATGGCAACAGTCAACAAGGAACTGCCGGACTGTAAGCGGCCCTCGACACCAATGACATTCAGGAGGGTCAACCCCCCCCCCTCAATATGAAACAGTGAGTAAGTCGGGTGCCAGGCGCAGGATTCCTTGGTGGAGACCCCCAAATAACGAGCCTTGTCGGGGAGAGTAGCAGCTCGCTCATGGATGGAGAACACGGGTCAACACTTCCACACCTGGTTTTTCCCACTCACACTGGGAAGTCAATGCATTACCAATGAGAGGTGGTGACTGGCTGGAGTGCGACCAAAGAGAAGCGGATCTGAACCACCCATGCAATACAAGGATAGGATTTCCTCTACCAGCCTGGTGGTGCTGCCGGAGGATCCCAGGAAAGCAGGTAACGAAATATTCAAAGCATGGCGAATCCCTAAACCGCCCTTAAATACAGGCAAAGAACACTGGTCCCAAGTAGCAGCAGAGAGCTGCGTGTTGGTGACAGGCTCCAAAGGTGCCTGGAGAGAATTGTCAAATCTTTGAAGACCTTCCTGGCATTTCCAAGTTGAAGAACAGAGCAAAAGATAAGAAAGCTTCGAGATGGCGTGAGAGTTCTTGAGAAGGAAGAAACCACAGCGCACCGAAATGAGCAACAACCTGCCAGACATAGTAACAAGCACATCGGTCTTGGGGTGCAAACAGGAAGCAATAGCTTCATCAGACAAAGGGGCTCCTAAAAGCACGTGCTCGGAAGGATGCAGGACACGGATGCCAGCAGTGAAGTGCTAAAATCTGCTGATGATGGAAGTTTCCTCTTCAATGTAAGATTCCAGGAGGATCAACTCGCACTTGGTTAATCTCCAGCCCAAGCTTCTGACAACCCTCGATGAGTAACTTAATAGTCTTGAAGAACAGCAGATGGTGGGCCCGCCATGGTGCACGCATCATCCAGGAACCAGACATTAAGGTCGGCAGACATAGCTAAAGCAATCGGATGCACAGTTAAACAAAAAAGATCGGGGCCAAGGGGATCACCCTGTTGGATTTCACTCGGAGAAGAAATAAAGTGATCCTGTGGCTGTGTCCTCAATTGTGGCCGGTCTCTAATTGTAGCCGGGTCTCTCGTTGTAGCCGGGTCAAAATGACTTGATTTTGAAAACTACTTATTTATTAACGGTTGCTGCCATGTTTAGGTTTATTAAAGCATTATGGTAAAAGCATTCATGTGATATTATTTGCCATTTTTAATGTCAGACACATGTTCTGACATGTTCTGACATGTTCTCCATCTATTGATCGCGTAAATTTCCATTCTAAGTTTGTGGTAGCTGGTCTCTAGTTGTAGCCGGGTCAAAATGACTTGTTTTTGAAAACTACTTATTTATTAACGATTGCTGCCATGTTTAGGTTTATTAAAGCATTATGGTAAAAGCATTCATGTGATATTATTTGCCATTTTTAATGTCAGACACATGTTCTGCATCTATTGATCCCGTAAATTTCCATTCTAAGTTTGTGGTAGCCAGTCTCTAGTTGTAGTCGGGTCTCTAATTGTAGTCGGGTCAAAATGGCTTGATTTTGTAACTAGTAGCCCTGGCTACAAATAGATGATTTACGGTAGTTGTTTATGGAAAATACAGAAGCGGGAATCCATGTCAAAATACTGCTACCGACAAAATGCCACCGTGAGAAGAATGCTCCCCCCACAAAATGCCAGCTCACCAAAACGCCACCTTTTTTTGTTTTAAACTATTATACAATTATACTATAAGTTAGCAGGGTTACAAACTGGCTTAATAGAAAATGTTTCAATAGAAAATTCATCTTTTCCAGGCACAATCGCGCTAGAATGCGGTCCGTGACATCTTTTGTGTGCACTTACTCACAGCCACCTACAGTAAAGGCCGTATCATCTTTGCCTCCCACAATGTTCCGTAAAACGGCGAATCAAATAACGACGCGGCAAGTTTGCCAAGTGGCGTCATCTGTTGACAGAATTTGGAACCCTGGTCGGTTAGTTTGAAATTTCGCCGCTTGGTGAAGAGATGGCAGCACGTAGCAAACTTGCGCTTCCTTCTATGTCAATGGTTGATTTTACTTGCCTAATTTGTCTTGATCTGATCCGGCCTTTACTGTAGGTGGCTGTGACTTACTCCTGCATATTAGCGATACATCCTTTCAATCCTACTACCTCAAGTGAGCATATATGCAAAGCGTCCTGATTTGAGCATGGTCTGTGGCGAAAGTGGACAAAAGCAGTTTTCCTGCTTTTTTCAGCCAAGCTCTTCATTTCCGTAGCGTAGTTACCTGCCTCGTAGGGATGGATCAGTAACCGAAAGCGAATTTTCGGGTTTTACTGAAAACCGAAACCGAAACCGATTCGGATTTTGTGTCGGTTTTTCGTACGGCGTTCCTAAAACCAAAAATTGATTTGCTGTTTTTATTTTTTATTTTTTTAGTAATTACCATTTTCTACGTGTAAATGACAGCTCCTAGTCATTAACAAGGAAATCGTAGAGGAACATTGTGCTCCATCTAGACCCATGGTCTATGACGCTGCTGAAAGTGAAAGCAGGAGTGAGTTAGAAGAGTTACTAGAGAAAGAACTAAAAATATCTGCCTGGGGTGGATGGTGGCAAAAACCGATACCGAAACCGAAACCGCGGTTTTGTGGACGTGAAAACCGAAACCGGAACCGAAGTCCTAAAACTGAAACTGACCCATCCCTACTGCCTCGCTCGCACTACTGCGCTCGCTGCGGCTATACAAGCATGTAACATCTGATACCGCTACTAACCGCAAATTTCTTCAACCGGGAATGCTTCTTATAGGAGTTAAACATTTTGGACGTATTTCTTTTTTGAAACATAAGTAAAAAAAACGTGGCATTTTTTGACGGGAGGAGTTGGTGTTTTGTTGAGGGGGCATTGTGATGGGTTGCATTTTTACACGTTCAGGTGACATGACGTGTAGGATCGAACAAATCGTTAACGAAATGTACAAAACCTATTCATTCCGCGTCAAATATTCTGTGCTCTGAACCTCCCTCATACTTTTTGCTTTTAACATGTAAAATAAGGAGTGGATTTGACATACATAATTAGGTCCAAAATGGGGTCCTTTAAGAAAATATGATATGCGCAAATCGCTGTACTTTATACGTTAACGTGTCCACTCAGTGCTTCCACGCCCAACTTCTCACTGCGCTTCCATTCCAGGTGATTACTTGGTTAACGACGAATCGCATCAAAAGGCCAAACCACCGAACGAAATCACTCGGACATACCGGAGAAAGCAACAACGAACGGGGGTTTACAGGACCAACGGAACTGATAGAGATACGGTTCACATTCCTCGGAAACGCCTTTAAAGGGGGATTGCCACCACCAAATGACAAGCTCACGGAATCTATAGCCATTTACCACTATCTAGTTCTGTCTAGTCGAAGGAACACACAGGCGAAGAAACACACAAATAACTTTTTTTTTTATCATGAAACAAACAAGCCACGTCCTTTCCTAATTACTGAGTGTAAAGTTGGTGCGCCCACGTGCACCAGGGAGCAACCGGTAAAGTTAAGCCTAGCGACATCACAGGCGCTTTTTTCTATTTATCGACCGTTTTGAAACGCAGATTTTGAACCGCTGGATGAGGGCCACCTAGTGATAGTGATATCGTTAGCCTTGACCGTTTGCTCCCTGGTGCACGTGGATAATTACATACACTCAGCAATTACGGAGGAACGTGGTTTGTTTGTTGTGTAAAAAGAAATTTCTTTGCGCATTCCTTCGCTTGTTGAGATCAAGTGCTACATAGAACTAAATTTATAAACAAAAAAAAACCGGAACGTTAGATGTTAAAGGGCAATTACATCCATTTTGACATGCATGTTTGACTTTTGGA